>CAJPEX010004234.1:0-23125 GCA_905338405.1 Notodromas monacha | reverse complement strand
AAAAAAAAGTGCTCACCTGAGCTTAATAAAAGATGAAACAAAAAACCCCAGGCAAGGCGAAAAACAATAAATAAGGAACCCTGGAGGCATCACGAACCCCGGCCCCCGCAGCAGGCCGAGCCCGAAGGCAAGGAGATGGGCCACGCGATGATGATGAGCAACCCACCAGGTGCTCCGAGGGAAACAAGATCACAATCGTTGATGCAATTAAACACGGAAACCCGCGGTTTGGACCCGGTCTGAACAAGCTACAAACAATCCGGTAAATACCCACAAAAAAGTTTTTCCTTATTGTAATTTCGAGAAAGAACAACAGCAACAAGCAACGAAAGAAAAAAAACAAGAAAAATATCTGAGAACAAGCCGCCGTTAATTTGGATCGCCGTGGTTGTCATCTGAGCTTGCACACGCCAGTTTTCATAATCATAATAATCATCATCATCATTACTAGGATTGGCCAATTCACCAACTTACCAGCATGAACGCATGACGTGCTTCATTAATTCGAAAAAATATATACAGCATACGGTATTCTAAGATTCAGAACTGACTCACAATCTTCCAGCTGAAGTTTTAACGTGGAGCGCGTCAAAAGTCGTTCGTTGTGAAAGTTTAAGTTGTTTTTTGGGAACGGTTAATTTAAATTGCGGGGACTAAGGCGTCTCAATTAGAACTTATCCTGTTCGCCCTGAAATTAACCTGGGCTAATTGCTAAATGCCTCTTACTGGATTGTCAATATAACGCGAAACTTCAATTTTAACTCTGCGTCACAATGTCGAGAAAAAATAAGATTCATACGTGTCAATTTTTTCAATGTACGAAAGAGTTTCATAATGAAAAGTCTGCTTTATTCGCTTCATTAAAAAATATTTACAGTACTTGAACAAGATTAAAAAATGATTTGAGCCCAGATGTCAAGCGTTCTCGTCCTGCATAATGATCATATGAAAAGGCAACTGTTCTCAAAATATCCTCACGTCTCAAATTTTAGAAAAATGCTTTGAACACAGAATTTCATAAAAAAACATTTATCTTTTTTATTCAAATAGGAAAGACGACAGGAAACATTTTTAAATGCTTTTCAGACGAAGATTTTTGCTGCTAAACGATACCTTTTACAACTTTCGAAATCAAAGAATAAATATTGCGAACTTCGGACTCACGTTCCAAAAAAAAAACTTTGCCTTGAAAAGAAAAAATCATACTATGCTGAAGAAGGGCCTCCAAATGAACGGTTTTTTAAACCTGCACAGTATATTTTTTTCAACCTACAAGTTCACTTCGTTATATCACCGCAATTCACTGAACAACAATTGACTTGAAAGTTCAAGACCTTCTTGCCGCAATTTCCCGTTACTAAACTCCATAATTTTGTCGTAGGGGCTCTGGTTGACCTCGTCTCCCGTGATGACACAGTTTTTGACAATGTAGTAACCACTGAAATGCTTATGGATACTAAAGGTTAAGACGCACTTTTTTATAAACGGCGAATCCCACCTCGAAAATAAGTGAGAATAATCAACAGTAATGTCCAGTACTTTCAAGTACACGTTTTTATTTTACAAGCAGAAAGCTTTTGGTTAATCCAGGGATTAAGTTGGAAAACATTTGAGATCTATTTATTTCTCAGGAATTTAGCAAAGAATATAGGAATCCTGTTGCGGAAACGAATTATAAAACGGCTAAAAAAATTAGGAAAATCCAGGGAACACTTGAAAATCCATGTGTTCCCCCACCTTTTTGGGACTGCAGACCGAAAAAAAAAATTACAGACCAGCAAATTCATCAACATTTTTCATGCGGATTGGCAAAGTTTCATACATTTTTTTACAGACTCAAAAAAGTTTTGCTTGAAGGAGTTTATGGCAAGTATGTAAAAAATGCTCTGCTTTTTTGTGCAAAAAAATAAACACCAATGATTGCAATGAAGCAGCTATATAGGAAGTGGTCTCTGAAAACTCAGAAAGGTGAGTTTGAAGAAGGGTTTCTTGGGATGAAAAAAAATTAGAATAAATTATTCCAGCACGCAAAAATCTGTCTGAAGTATTAGTTGGGAGAAAAGCCAACTTTAATTTTTTCATCAGATAATTTCTACTCTGTGATTATTTTTGCAAAATTTTGGATCAAGATGACAGACTTCATTGCCACTTTTGATAAATGCACTATGCTGCAAAAACATTTCCCATGGACCAGAAAAAATCTTCTGCAGACCAGCGCCAGTCCTTGGGCCACTCGTTGAAGAATACTGGTCTACAATACTCAATTATCTTGGTTTTGCCAGAAATTAAAGTTTGAATTAATCAGATCAAAGTCCAGTGCTCATAAGATCATAAGATCACGTATTCACCTCTGACTAAAAATGAAAAAAAATGACAAGAGCAAGATTACTTGATGGAAATGACTGAATATTCTTAATTCATCAAAGCACATTTTCCATGCATAGTAAGTTTAGTAACTGAGGCGAATGCACGTCTTAGTATTTCGGTTTGGGTACTTCACCTTTTTGAGTAAGGGTTTACCCTAATATTTAGAGGGGAATAACTAGCAAAGATTTTCAAGCCTCTCAAGGTTTGAAACAGCAGTACTGTATGTTTATTTGATTCGGATGGAAATTTGGATCATTACATCATATGGCACAAAAAGGTGGACTTTTTTCGCCCACATGAAAAAAAAAAATTTACTGACAAGAGTGACCACATAGTATTTACCTATACACTTCTACAAGAACATCGTAGAACGACTTCTGCTCCGAAATCGTGCTGAAATCTTGTTGGCTAAGGTATGATCCATTATCAGAATTCTTTAAAAATTGAAAAACAAGTAAAAGGCTCTATAAGAGCCTTTTATCTCTCTCTCTCTCGATTTTGTCTGCCACAGCTCACAACTCAAGTACCCTAATCATCAGAAAATTAGCGAGCATTAAATCGCATGATCATTGTCGGAAATTACCTTGAAGGTCGGTCTGATGACAACAAGGAACTAGAAAAACGATGAAAAAGAAATTCCTCGAAAATCAGTCTGTAATTTTTCAAATGCGAATTTGTGTGAATTCCGCTGAATTGTTCGGGATGAATAATGTAAAGTAATATAAAGAGTTATTCTCTAAAAATCTCTGGCCAGCAGTCCCAGGCTGATTTCTCTCAATTTTCTTTCGATGTGCCAAAAACTCTTCCGGTTGCTGCTCTCCATCAGTTTCAAACAAGTCTAAGAAAAAAGTTAGACTACTATAGGGATTAAAAAACGACCCAAAGGCTTCAGAATTCAAAATTTAATGAGGTAAATGATGAGGGTCATGCAGGTGAACTCTTAAACTGGCCCACGCAATCAACTCAAGGAAGCCAATTTGACCCACAGTGTTAAAATAAAATTGCACCTCGCGCAGTTTTCAGCAAGCAACACTTTCAAATTCAACAAAAAACCCTTGCCAATTAAATTTAACGCCCCTGATTCCGCAGAGTTAATCTTGAATAGGACAAGCGGGACTTTAATTACAGTTCCAGGGCTAATTGCTAAATGCCTCTTACTGGATTGTCAGTATAATGCGGGAACTTCAATTTGAACTCTGAGTCACAATGTCGAGAAAAAATAAGATTAATAACTGTCAATTTTTGAATGTACGAAAGAGTTTCATCATAAAAAGTCTGCTTTGTTCAAAAATATTTAGAGCACTTGAATCAGATTGAAAAATGATTTTAACCCAGATGTCAAGCGTTCTCGTCCTGCATAATGATCATATGAAAAGGCAACTGTTCTCAAAATATCGTAACGTCTCAAATTTTAGAAAAATACTTTGAACACAGAATTTCATCAAAAAATCATTCATATTTTTTATTCAAATAGGAAAGACGACATGAAACATTTTTTAAATGCTTTTTAGATGAAGATTTTTGATGCTATAAACGATAACTTTTACAACTTTCGAAATCAAAGAATAAATATTGCGAACTTCGGACTCACGTTCAAAAAAAAAAACTTTGCCTTGAAAAGAAAAAATCATACTACTGTATGCTGAAGAAGGGCCTTCAAATGAACGGTTTTTTAAACCTACACAGTATTTTTTTTTTCAACCTACGAGTTCACTTTGTTATATCACCGCAATTCACTGAACAACAATTGACTTAAAAGTTCAAGACCTTCTTGCCGCAATTTCCCGTTACTAAACTCCATAATTTTGTCGTAGGTGCTCTGGTTGACCTCGTCTCCCATGATGACACAGTTTTTGACAATGTAGTAACCACTGAAATGCTTATGGATACTAAAGGTTAAGACGCACTTTTTTATAAACGGCGAATCCCACCTCGAAAATAAGTGAGAATAATCAACAGTACTGTTTAGTACTTTGAAGTACACGTTTTTATTTTACAAGCAAAAAGCTTCTGGTTAATCCAGGGATTAAGTTGGAAAACATTTGAGATCCATTTATTTCTCATGAATTCAGCAAAGAATATAGGAATCCTGTTGTGGAAACAAATTATAAAAAAGGCTAAAAAATTAGGAAAATCCAGGGAACACTTGAAAATCCAAGTGTTCCCCCACCTTTTTGGGACTGCAGACCGAAAAAAAAATTACAGACCAGCAAATTCATCAACATTTTTCATGCGGATTGGCAAAGTTTCATACATTTTTTACAGACTCAAAAAAGTTTTGCTTGAAGGAGTTTATGGCAAATATGTAAAAAATGCTCTGCTTTTTTGTACAAAAAATTAAACACCAATGATTGCAATGAAGCAGCTATATATAAAGTGGTCTTTGAAAACTTAGAAAGGTGGGTTTGAAGAAGGGTTTCTCAGGATGAAAAAATTAGGATAAATTATTTCAGCATGCAAATATTTGTCTGAAGTATTAGTTGGGAGAAAAGCCAACTTTAATTTTTTCATCAGATAATTTATACTCCGTGATTATTTTTGCAAAATTTTGGATCAAGATGACAGACTTCATTGCCACTTTTGATAAATTCACTATGCTGCAAAAACATTTACCATATTAGACCCGAAAAAATCGTCTGCAGACCAGCGCCAGTCCTTGGGGCACGCGTTGAAGAATACTGGTCTACAATACTCAATTATATTGGTTTTGCCAGAAATTTAAGTTGGAATTAATCAGATCAAAGTCCAGCACGTATTCACCTCTGACTAAAAAGGAAAAAAAATGACAAGAGCAGGATTACTTGATGGAAATGACTGAATATTCCTAATTCATCAAAGCACAGTTTCCATGCATAGTAAGTTTAGTAACTGAGGCGAATGCACGTCTTAGTATTTCGGTTTGGGTACTTCACTTTTTTGAGTAAGGGTTTACCCTAATATATAGAGGGGAATAACTAGCAAAGATTTTCAAGCCTCTCAAGGTTTGCAACAGCAGTACTGTATGTTTATTTGATTCGGATGGAAATTTGGATCATTACATCATATGGCACAAAAAGGTGGACTGTTTGCGCCCGCATGAAAACAAAAAAAATTACTGACAAGAGTGACCATAACTTTATACTTCTACAAGAACATCGTAGAACAAATTCTGCTCCGAAATCGGGCTGAAATCTTGTTGGCTAAGGTATGATCCATTATCAGAATTCTTTAAAAATTGAAAAACAGGTAAAAGGCTCTATAAGACCCTTTTATCTCTCTCTCTCTCTCTCTCTCTCTCTCTCTCTCTCTCTTTCTCGATTTTGTCTGCCACAGCTACTCAAGTACCCTAATCATCAGAAAATTAGCGAGCATTAAATCGCGTGATCATTGTCGGAAATTACCTTGAAGGTCGGTCTGATGACAACAAGGAACTAGAAAAACGATGAAAAATAAATTCCTCGAAAATCAGTCTGTAATTTTTCAAATGCGAATTTGTGTGAATTCCGCTGAATTGTTCGGGATGAATAATGTAAAGTAATTTAAAGAGTCATCCTCTAAAAATCTCTGGCCAGCAGTCCCAGATTTCTCAATTTTCTTTCGATGTGCCAAAAACTCATTCGGTTGCTGTTCTCCATCAGTTTCAAACAAGTCTAAGAAAAAAGTTAGACTACTATAGGGATTATTTTTTGCTGGGTTTCCGAAGTCTTAAGTTTTAAATTACTCCATTTACTACTCCCAGTACGTCCACTTGAGAATTTGACCGGGTGCGTTAGTTGAGTTCCTTCGGTTAAACTGGGTGTCACAATTTTCCCGAAGGGTTCCGTGAAATGAACGACATTTCTCATTATCTGAGGAATGAGTCTTGCGTTGAATCAGAAAAAAGATTGTTTTTTTTCGATGGCTTAATTCGATTTCTGTCTCAAAGATTGTAGCGAGATCTGCTGGAGTGAAATAATAAGAGCATCTTGCTATTTCGAAGCTCAGACGTAATTTTAGTGTCGATTCGTTTCTTTATCTGATCAATCATGTTACATAATCCCGCCGGAGGGATAAAAGAATCAATGCGGACTCGAAGAAAATTCTTTCTTGGAGATACTGCATTTTTTAAAGGTTTTTTTTTCGTTATTGAATGTGGAGAAAATTCCAGTGCGAGACAATACCGGGAGGGAAAAATTCAAAAATATGCTTCAACTGCCCTGGAGGGGCTAATTAATTCAAAACAAGCCCCAAAAAATACTCCTGACCAGCAAAAGGAATCCTAATTCACTGTGTTCTTAGGCAGAAGCGGAGAATTAGAACCGACTTCTCGTATACGTTGGCCTATAACGTTGCTAAAAAGAGACTAAGGATAAAAATTTGAGACTGAGTAAAAATGCTCAGGAAACTCAAAAACTTTTTTCATCTCCCGATGTAATTTTTCCAGGCATAAATATTTTTATGCAACCCCCCCCCCCCTGGCAATTTTGTCTGAGGTTGTTTCCTGTGCATGAAATCAACCTCCATCACATCCATGATTTTTCTCAACAGCATTCTTTCCACATTCAGGCACTTGTCCATGGTGTATTTTTCACTTCAAATACAGGTGGAATCTCTAGAATGATCATTTCAATAATGATTTTCTCTGTATAACAATTTTTTGTGGTCCCATAAGGTCCTCTCCCCATGCTATAGGAGTTCTCTACAACAAAACTTTCTCTAGAACAAACTTTTCTGGTCCCTCAAGTTTTGAACCTCTATCTCTCAGAAGGATATAGTAATACAAATTGTGACATGGTACCTTTTGTTACAAAAGAAGTTTAGTAACTATAGAGAACTGGTTTATTTCGTTATTAACGGCCTCTTTACTTGACGTACAAAATATTTTTATAAATGTATTGTACTCTCATTCCCGGTGTTTTCTTGTCCACTGAATCTAGGAATGATAAGCCTCAGGAAATTATACTAGAGTATGAGAATTAGGGACCAAAAATTTGGAAATGGGGACAAAAAATCTATAAATTGGATTAAAAATTTTACAGATTGTGGACAAAAATGCGTTTTAATCAGAGAGATTGTTGAAAAGAAATTTGCTAAACTGAGATTAATTTAAGCTGCGCCTTCAGAAAAACTGCCAGGGCTGTGAAAAATAATTCATTGTAATAAAAAATATGTTGTATTGATATTTGTTGTGATCAGATTCTACACCTCTTTTCAATGTTTATTTGTGTTTACTAAAATTACATCATGTCAATGTGATGGGCCATACTATATGGACTTCTCAGCATGCTGAAAATTCAAGGCATGGACAATTCAAACTCAAAACAGATCTTCCCCAACATTCTGACTATTCTCAAGATATGGACACTTTGTTTGTTTTGTTATTAGGGAACAAAATTTCTTCAGAAAAAATTTGTTTGTTATTATTTGAATTATTACGGAACATACATTTTGTTTATTTCTGTATAGGCTGGAATCTCTCATTCCCGGTGTTTTCTTGTCCACTGAATCTAGGAATGATAAGCCTCAGGAAATTATACTAGAGTATGAGAATTAGGGACCAAAAATTTGGAAATGGGGACAAAAAATCTATAAATTGGATTACAAATTTTACAGATTGTGGACAAAAATGCGTTTTAATCAGAGAGATTGTTGAAAAGAAATTCGCTAAACTGAGATTAATTTAAGCTGCGCCTTCAGAAAAACTGCCAGGGCTCTGAAAAATAATTCATTGTAATCAAAAATGTGTTGTATTGATATTTGTTGTGATCAGATTCTACACCTCTTTTCAATGTTTATTTGTGTTTACTAAAAATACATCATGTCAATGTGATGGGCCATACTATATGGACTTCTCAGCATGCTGAAAATTCAAGGCATGGACAATTCAAACTCAAAACAGATCTTCCCCAACATTCTGACGATTCTCAAGATATGGACACTTTGTTTGTTTTGTTATTAGGGAACAAAATTTCTTCAGAAAAAATTTGTTTGTTATTATTTGAATTATTACGGAACATACATTTTGTTTATTTCTGTATAGGCTGGAACTTTTTTCATCCTTGAGTCCTTGAGTCATGCAATTAATTTGCGGGTTATGCCAGACATTTTACCCCAATTGATCTCTCTTAGAATGTCCAAATATTTCCAGACTGCAGCACTATATGCTCTAGTGAAGTTTTAGTGGCTTTTGGTCAGACCAAAATGCACTAGCCTGCAAAAATCCCAACAATGGAATGCAATGGGAAATAAACCCTTGCCATTGAAGGTGCAACATTAGGGAACATGTTAATTGAATCTTCAGGAATACTTATTCCAATGCTCTTGCAAAACACACTGTGATTCATCCCCCCTCCAATTCTTCAAGAGATTGTGATCCAGCAAACATTCCAACAAATACAAATACAGTCTGAAAAGTAACTATTTTCACACATCTGCAATGGAACCACTACATATGAAATACACATGAGGGGGAAATCATATTTTCCCCTCAGAAAAGCACAAAAAAGAAAACAAAAATGCTAAAGCCAAGGAACGTCTGTCTTTTTAGGAATGAGCCAAATGAGACCACACCACAGCAAAACATCCAGGAAACAAATTTTGACTGAATCTCTATGAGTGCTTCTTCCTACTTTTTTCTGAATATAACGTAATTAAAATTCCCCTTGCCTGTTCAGTCTCTATACTCTCTCCATAGAAGATTGTGGTCCAGCATCCAGACATTCCAAAAAATATCGACACAGTCCAAGAAATAATCCTGTCTGCATCTCCACCAGGCTCTATACTGCAGATAAAAAATAAAATAAAGAGAAAATCATCTCTTCCCCCTCAGAAAAAAAATACCAAAGTCGAAGAATGTCTGTCTTCTCATCAGGAATGAGCCAAATAAGACCGCACCACAGACAGACATAAAGACAGCCAAGACCTTCCACACACACAAAAAAATCTATATATGAAAAAAGAATTCCTAATATAAGGGAACAGGCGCAATTTTCCGCCGCCTTGCACAACGCGTGTAACAACCTGGGAAAATGCCTGACACTCGGGTTAGCTCCGCCATCCTCTTCGCACACACACAGTCCGTCAATCGGCGCGAGAAGAGTGCGGTCGACCAAGTACCGATTTTCCACCAAATTTGTTTTTCTTCTCCTTTTCTTCCTTCCATTTATTTATTTGTTTATTTTTAATTTTTAAAGGGACTCTTCTGCTTGAGTGATGATGTTGCTTCAAAGATTATTTCTGCTCGGTTAGTTTGTTGAATAATGCTCAGAGGGCACTGGCTAAGAAAGGGGGTGTTGTGGAAAACCAGCCAAGTATGAACAGCGAGCGCATCGAAAAACAAAGAGAAATGGATTCTGCAATTCAAGATTGATATTTAAAATGTACAATCTCGTTTCAGCGAGTTAATGATTACGACGAACTTGTGTGTTTTTTTTTGTCTTTTTACAATAGCCACAATGTTATTTAAATTAGGTTTCACCGAATTTTCGTTTGTAAAGAAACTTTTTTCAAGTCAGAAGTGATTTATTTTAAGAAGATTCTACTGTGTATACAGGTGAAATCTTTCTACAACGGATTTCAAGGGACCAGAAAGAAATTGTTTCAGAGAGAATTTCGTTGTAGAAAACCATTTTAAAATGGCGAGAGAATGCTTCAAATGAAAATTTGTAGCACAGAGAAATTTGTTATGGAAGAGAGAATCCTTTGTGTATTTATAACTCAAAATTGATTCGGTGAATGAAAAATCAGATTTAAAAAATTCAAAAACACAGATTTTTCTTCGTATCGACGCGCTAAAATAAAATTAGCCGTCAGACCGCATTTTTAAAGTTGCGCCCAATTCAAAAAAAAAATTAGTTAAAGCCCGAAAAATATTTTTTCGAGAGATCAAAGTCTCGATCACTGGGATACTGGACTACATTACCTGAAAAATGCTGATTTCGCAAGTTCATATTTTTTCCATGAAAAATATTTTATCGGATTTCTCTGGAAATGACAAGAAATTACGATACAAACCTGTAGTCACACTCAAATTTTGAAAAACTTCGCAGGATCTTTCGCTTCTTCTTGCAAGGAGTTGCTTTTGAATTTTGTTCGAAAAAAATTCGCACAGCCGGAAGAATTGCCACACAACTGTTACATTCTCGCATTTCAAGTGAAAACAAAATTTATGAAAAATATATGTTAAAAGTTGCGTAACTATCCCGTTAAGTTTCGACATGTCACATGGATATGCGATGAAGTCATGGAGTCCATCCAGTAATTATTAAAGCTTTAACAGAATTATTTTATACTGTACTGTATTTTACTTTCAATAAAGCTGAAATAGAGTTTATTGCTGAAACTCCGCATATAGTACTCATTATACAGTACTGAAGTCAATACTGCATTTCCTCCATTTTTTAAATGTTTTTGGTCAGGAACAGCATGAAAACTATTCCACATCCAATGAGTTATTGAGAAATTGAATAAAAATTATTTGCAATTGCTTATTCTGACAATTTTCATGTCGATTGTAATTCTAAAAAAAAGGGGGGAGCCGCTTTCCTTTTTCGAAAAGCTGGATTAATTCCTTTGTTTTCCTATTTTTAAAAAAATTCATATTTTTCATCGATTTTTTCGCTCGATCGCGAACTTTTCATTGCTGTAATTTTCGTAAAGCTCTCCTCGTTCCCGCTGATTTTTTCTTTCCAGATCGCGCCATGTCGTGAAAATCACGTAAAAATGAAGGAGATCCCTCGGATTTTTTATGGTGCTTTTTTGCGGCGTGAAATGCAAGCCATCAGCATAGCACAGACCCCAAAGCTCGCCTGTCTGCTGACAGTTGCGCAGGAATGGACGAACCGGGGCTAAGAGAGCGCCATTAAAACAATAAAATTATAAATACACGCACAATAAAATAAAAAATAAAATAAACAGCTGGGAGGGAAGCGAAGTTAGCTGGAAATCGTTTCCCAGCAGTTCAGGCAAAATGATGCTCTCGGGGCCGAAAGAGGGCGAACCCAGGGCCAAAGGAATTAGGGGCAAAAGGTTCCACAGCACCGACTGGATTACGCATGCGCGCCCGCGTTGACCCGACGGTCCGTGCGCGGGGCCGACGCGACGCGGAGGATAATTCGATTCTATTTTCCGCCCAATCTTCGGAAAATAAAAAATAAAAATGCAGAAAATTAACAAATGGACACACACACACACACATACACACCGCACAGGTTTTTGTCCTGTAGTGGAACTCAATTTTCCGGGGCTAATGACTGTGTGACTCCGCTGTCCGCGGGAATCGAGAATTATTATCACGAATAATCGGACACTAATAAACATTTACGGTCGAAGCAAAGGCAAGGAATGACCTGAAATACAGGTGGACTCTCTGTGAAACGAAATTCAAGGGACCAGGAAAAAAATGCCTTGTATAGGGAAAATTTCATAGGAGAAAATATCTGTAACATGTGTAAAGCACTGTATAGGACCAAATCAAAATTTCGTATGCAGAATAAAATCGTTGTAGAAAATGTCGTTGTAGAGAGAGTCCACTTACGTACTGTATAAATTATGAAAGGACTAATTCAGCTAGTTCCTATAAATGTCCAGAATTCCTGAAAAACTTGATGCTTGAATAGTTTTGCTCGTTGAGCTAATTCTTCTAAATTTCATCATCAAAAAAGAAAACGAAAATTGAATTCTTCTTTGTATTATGAAATCATTTTTTTTAGGAAGAACTCAGGAATATCGCAACAAGTGTCTGAAAACTATGATTTGGCCCATTTAGTCGATGTAGCCCGAAAATTGCATCCCATTACTGAAAATGCCATAGTTAGTCTTCAAATATAAAAATTAGACAACTTGGTTCTTCATACAGTACGAATTTATTGTCGATTGTAACACGATTTCTCAGAATAAGTGCCCAGCAAAAAGTGTATGAATATATGAGAGTTATACAGTATATATTTTCCTCAGCGAAAATATAATTGCACTAAGATAATCTTTCAAGTGATTTAATCTAGTTGCGTATACATAAAAAATCGTTTTTAATTATTTATTTATTTATTACCTTTACTATGTCCACTGAACAAACTATGTCGGACAAAATTATATTTAAACCAATTTTGAACGATGCAGTAAAATCTTACTAAGACAAAGCCATACAAAATTAGTTATTTGTTCTAAACAATATATTTGAACAGGATTCCACTGTGCATCAAATTACAGAGTTTTTTGGTTATATTAGAAATTTATAATTAACATATTAGGTTTGTATTGTAATTTATGCATTTTAAAACTGTCAAGATTTCTTACAATTGCCGGAAAAAATTAATCTCCTGACCCTTGCATTGTTTTTAAAGGTTTCCTCTAAACCTGCATTTTATCTCCATACTTGTGACAATCCCTCAAACTTTCTTATAATCATTATAAATTTGTCGGGCCCGAAGATTTTAGTACTTCAGGCTAAAATAAAATGGATTTATGTACTGTATTTCTAAGAAAGACTCGGAATGCTCTTAAAGTATAAATTTATCAAGCACTTACAGGTGATATGTATAGTTCTTTCTAATTTGTTTATTATTCTTAGTCACGAGTGTCAGGTCAAGTGAACCGTAATTTAACCCTTCAGGCCTTATCCATAAAAGTATCCGTATTTTCTCCGCCCACTATTACAGAGGAAACATCTTTATTACACAGCGCATTCCTGGAAATTCCCTCTGACTCAACACTCCTTTCTCATGGCACTCAAGGTGCGACCTTTTTGAAGCCATTAATTTCATCTTATTTTCCACCCACAAATGCACAAAAAAAAAAACACACACACACACACACAGAGAATAGACTCACTCAATAATTTACCATTCATGGGGAAATGAACCCAAGTCACTCAGGCCCAAAAAATCCGGATGAAAACAAAAAATCAGGCCCAGGCCCTAACCGAACATTCCCCGCTTCCCTGTCTGCATCAGCGCTGGGCGACCATACAAAGATTCGGCTCTGACGCAAACTTCGGCACCCCACACAGAAACAAATTAACTAGTATAAAAATAAAAACTGGACAGAAAATAAGCGATAATCGAGGACCAAAGAGGGGGAGAAGAGGTCAAAAGGTCTAGGAAGATTGGCGCCCTCAGTGCGGCGGCGGATGGCGGCTATGAGAGAGCGAGAAACAAATCGCCGCCGACGGGTCCTGTCCCTTTGGCCCTCATATTGGACCAAGGGTGAAGACTTTGCCTCCTATGAAGATTTTTAAAGCTTATATACAGTGAGACTCCCACATGTGGACACCTTGACATGTGGACAATTTTACATAGGGATACTTTTTTCCCAATAAATAATCAATAAAAAAGGCCTGACATGAGGACACTGACGCAACATAAGGACATTTTGTGATAAAATTGCAAATAAGTTTTAGGCCAAATTACAAGAAACAGATATTTCCAACCCTACAATTGATGCAAGAAAAGTTCTTGGACATTTCTCCCACAAATGTAACATCCATTTAGCTAATTGAAAAAATTACCTCCAGCATACTTCATTCTATCTTTTTCACTTGAATGTTATTTTTGCAGAGAATGCCAACATTTCTATGCACTGTACAGTATTCAATTCTTCAAGCATCCATCATACTTTATTGAAATATATCAATTGAATCAGTTTAAATTGGGAACAAATTTTTATGTTCTTGGAATTATGGTGAGTATTTTGTCAATAAAACACCAATTAGAATTTATATGATGTAAGTCTAAGGGAAAATGAAACTCAACTTAGGGACATTTAGTCTTAGGGACACTCTTGATGCACCAATCATGTCCACATCTGGGGGTCTACCAGTATTTATATAAATTTTTTTCAAAGACAGGTTGGTTGGAAATCTTGACAGGGAAGCAAAGGGGAGAAAAATCTAAGGAGGAAAATTTATGTCTTACTGGAAACAAAACAGCAGCAGTCTAGACATAACACATTTTCTCTGCGGTTTTGGACCAGGTTTCTGCGTGTCAACTGTGATTCATGGAGCTATAATAAACGGATATCTTCTACCAAGTAATAAAATAGGACGGATGATAGTTTATTGAAAACGTATTCTCAAGAGGTTACATGTACAAAAGAATCACATAATGAACTGGTACATTTGAAAACTTCATCCAGTTGAATAGGAAGGGACCAAGGACAAAATTTGAATTGGCAGGGAGTTTACCAGTTGCGGAAAGCAGCATTTTTGATGCAGGAAAACATAAGAATAAGAGGAAGGTGACATTAGTGATCTTCTGGGTCTTCTACTGCTGGTTAAATTAATTGAATGAAGTCTGGACTTCCAAGCATGTGTAAATTTTATTTCCTCAATTACAGTTGAACCTCTCCAAGTCAAATTTTAAGGGACCAGCAAAATTTTTTGTTTTACGGAGATGCTGACTGAGGGAGGTTTTCAGTTTGGATGTTTCTAATTCAGTGATTTTATCTGCTATTTTTCTCTGAAAACTGTCCCATGCTTCCTTTTTAATTAAGATTTTCCTAATTTCTTGGCTGAAAAATGAATATGCATGTCTTATGCATGGATGCACCTACTTGAGTAAAAATGATGGCTTCAATCACAATTGAGTCTATTTCCACAATTTTTTTTCAATCAATCTTTCAATTTTTCTGGTCACAAATCCTTCTTTGTACCAACATTCTTCTGGAATTGTTTTTCGTAATTGTTTTTTTAGCTCTGAATAATCAGCTCAGCAGTTCTCATCTGCCTGGAGAATCTGGAGCTTCATTAGGATGGTACATTAATGATAATGACGATGAGAATGCGTCCCGCTGTGGGTCAACATTTTTATTTCTACTTTTTTTATTTTCTGGAACTTCCTGTCGGATGTGATGGTAAGGGAAATCCGCGCCAAAAGTAACAACAGATTGGATTCCCCATCCTCGCGGGTCGTGGTCACGAGAGCAAATTTGGACTGGGCCGAAAACGTGCCGCGGCATGCGAATGAATGCTGAGGCCTCCCTCGGTCCAGGGCAAACATCGACTCGCATTTACGTTTTCTTTCTTCAAATTCATTTTTTTCCTTCCTATACGTACTGTACACATATTGTGTATTTTCCTCCCAATAGTAGAACACACGTTCTGTGTATGGCGATGGGGCCCGAAGACTTTTTTTCTCTTTTTTTTTGTGTGTGAGTGTGTGTCGTGTTGTGCGATGTGCGAGAGAGAAGCGAAGAGCAGGATTTTTATTTTTTATGGGGCGCGAGTTGTTCTGTGACTCGTGCGGACTTTTCGTGAAGATCTATCACTTTTTTTGTGGCCTTCTCTTGACGATGGAATGAGTCATTCAAGTGACTAGAAAGATGCGATGAGTGAGGCAGTGAATCACACAATTTGGATACCTTAGCTGCTATCCTGCGATGTGTAGCATCTGACAGCACTGATGAACCTTGATTTGATCACTTTGATTATCCTGACAAGAAAACCAGTTGAAATTTGAATTCTAAATCTCCAGGATTGTTTTTCAGAAGTTGAAATGATTTAATTGAATGCTTGAGCGTTTTCAACACTGATGAATTATCTCCTGGTTTATGCACATAAAATTCCAAGCATATGAATAAGTTAAGGTGTTTGTTATTTGTTGTCAAAACTTATCCAATCTTTATGTGAAGCCTGAGTGATTCTGTTCGTTGATCTGTTCAACATATTTGCTATAGCAAGGATTTTTTGTGCAAGAGCTGATTAAAATGAGAGATTGAATCTGTAGGAGCCAATTTAAACAACTGTTTTATGAATAAAACTTCTTCAAAGAACATGTTTTAAAATTTTTCCCATGGGCATTTAAAAAACGTTGAAGGACCCTGTGCCTGCTGCAGAGAAAGAAAAAAGGAGCCAGAAATTTGGAATTAAATGCATGACAAAATTAGGGACAGCAGAAAATGCAGTAGATTTTGTTCTGCCTTTGTAGTAGCAGGAATAAAAAACAGTACAGGTGGTAGCATGCAATTTGACTGTCCTGTAATTTGATTGTCAAATTTGTTGGGAGAGGTTGACTTGCAATTCAACCTCTGCCCTGGAAATCAACCTGCTTTGGCCATTTTTTTGAAATTTGTGTGCTGATATTTCTCACTTTTATGAAGTATCTTGCAATTTCACCACTTTGCAATTTGACCCTAGTCCGGTGATCAATTAGGGTCAAATTGCTAGGTACCACCTGTTTTTATGTGTATAGAAGATGTCGTTTCTAGAATGAAAAATAAATATGGATGTGCATGATGCAAACCTATATAAGAGGATTTTCCAATTTCTCATGTTTAGAACTGTAATAATTGCCAGTTTTTAAAGTCATCTCAAATCAGTAAATGCAAAATAGTTTGAAAATTTATGAATATACATTTAGGAATGTGCTGCAGAGAGTGAAACTCATTATCAATTTCAAGTTTGCTAATGTTTTTTTAGATTGATTTGCAAAAGAGGCGTTTTTTCCCCCACAAAAATTCCAAGCAAAGTTAGAGGCTGCAGAGCCATGCTTTCTTTTCCCTGAGTTTTAAAAATTAAAAATATCACTTCAGGAATGGGCTGTTGGGCATGCACACCACGTAATAAAATACTTCAATTTACCTCATTCTTAGAATTGTTTTCCCCCTCCTCAAAATCACAGTGCCGGGAACATCCTGGCACTGCAGCATCCTGAATGATAGCGTTTCTCCTTATTATTTCTACATTAAAACCTTGTGAAGGGTTGCATTATAATTGTTAATATAAGCTGCTCCCTTTACCAGAACTCTCTCAGATTCAGTTCAGCTGTGTGTTAATCAAGTTATCCTTGTTACAAGCCCGAGCTTGTGAAGTTGTTCATTTGTGTATTCATTAGAAATACAATTTATTCTGTTAATGTAGGAATTCCAATAGGAATCCCGGTGCAGTCCCGGACTGATTTACTTGTTTTATTTATTCATCTACTAAAACACTCCACATCAAATTATATTGTGGTCACTTGTACCCTATATAAATTGGTAGCAGAGCGTTTAAAGATTTTGAGGAGGGGGGAAACAATTCTAAGAATGAGGTAAATTAAAGTATTTTATTGTACGTGGTGTGCATGCCCAACATGTGCTACAGTAGTGATTGATAATGGTCAATTTTAATGGCAAGTTTCCTACTGTGATTTGAGACTGAAAAACAAAAATAGTCTTTTTTTGGGATATCTTGTCAAAGCAAAATTCCGGGCTGATCGGAATTCTTCTCCTTCCTTTGACTTCCTCGTCCCTCTTCAAATCTATTAAAATTCCTTGTGATGATGCTATTTGGAAACTTGAAAATATACAATGCAGAAAAGCCTTTCCTATTGTGTATAGCGGAAGTCACGTAGGATTCCGTCTCGTGCTTCGTACCGGAACTTTGGAAACGAACCTTTGATGCCCCGTGCGTGGGGTGAGGCTTTGTGAAGGCAGACGAAACGTAAGGAAATGTACTCACTCACCTCACCTCACCTCACCCTAAGGCGGAGGTAGAGAAGGAAATGCACGTCTTTTCTCGAGCAGAGCAACGCCAAGGAACAAATAAACAACTCCCGCATGTGCCACAGAGGAGAGAGAGAGCAATACGTAGTCAAATCACCAGGATGTTGTCCTGAAGAGAAAAGCAAAAGATGTTGGACCAGGGCAAATAATCTCTCAGGTGTGAGCGAGGTCACGTCTTCCGTGTTTGCATTTCTGCCGTCAATAGACCAAGAAAATAATCAACAATCTCAAATTCTCCATTCTTCTTCCTCTTTCAATTCTACGCAATATTTCCATGAAAATTACGTCGGAAACTCTGGCCAACGAACGGAAAATGATCATAAAATTGAACGTCATGAAACGTGGAAAACATTTTCGTTGAAAAGTTTCACTTGAATTGTGACCAAAGCTCTCAATTCGAACGCAATTTGAACGTCTTCAATTTCCATTTTTTTGGATCGAATCTCCCTCACTTGAAATGTACAGTAATTTGCTATTAAATTTGGGCTACATTTCAGAATGCAGCCTTACGCATCTTCGATTTTAAACAAAAGATGCATTTCACAGAAAATCAAAATATTTGTTCATTTCTATGAAACGAGTTGGGAAAATCCGTACAAGTCGTTTCAAAACCTTCAGAATTTATACTGTATATACAGTGTATATACGGGTTTTATAATGTTGGGACATTACAATTTAAGCATATCTTTTATAAATTTATTTCCCCAAGTGAAATGCAGTTCACACCTCCATAATTTACAACTTTTCGGATAAAGCCTCTCTAACTTGAATTCGTATTGCGCTTTCTTATTATTTTCAGGCTGAAATTTTGAACACCTAATGCATTCTCAATGTCCAGTAATGGGTTAATTACATTAAAAGCGGGAGGGAAATTGATCATTGATTTGACACGAGTTCAGAACCTCTGCCTAGATCAGCTTAAAGTACTTGAAACCCTTCAAAAACAAATTTTCTCTTTGAATTTTGGGGCGTCTAAATTAAAATGTACGCGTAAATTAGGATTCCTTTTTAAATTTGTCATAAAATCGTTGAAAACTTCCAATTCAGAGAATAACGAAAATTACACCTAGTTTCTTGGCATTTGTAGCCAGCATCTTTTTTGATATTTGACAAATAATGCAAAATTTCTTTGTCATTCTCTTAGTCTAGAACAGTTTTCCCCAACCTGTGGTCCACAGAATGGCGGTGGTCTGCAGAAGTTTTTTGCTGGTTTGCAGGAAATTTTCTCAAGCATGATAAATTATCAGAAGTATACATGAAGGACGTTACAGTATCTTTATCAATACATTTTTGCAAGTCAATTGCAGTTAAAATTATCACATGAGAAATAAAATTGGCCTTTTCTCCTAATAACAGTTGAGAGAATTTTCCTCTTGATGAAATAAATTATTTTAATTTTTCATTCTGGGAAATTTCTGTTCAAGACAACCTTTCCAATTCTTAGAAAACATTTTACTATACCTGCATAATTGGTTCTCAACTTAATTTTTTTTTGCAAAACGCAAAAACTTTATCAATACCTGCCATAAAGTATTTCATGCAAAACTTTTTTGAGTGTGAAAAAATTGTACGAAACTTTGCAGGTCCACAGAAAATTTTTTGATAGTTTGCTGGTCTTTGAAAATGTTCATGGAAATTTGCTGGTCCACAGGCCCAAAAAGGCTGGGGAACACTGCTCTAGAAAACCTCAAGGGGTATACCCATAAAAAAAACCTCTGATTTTGTTTCCCCTTAAGAAAAGCTAAGCAAGGCTTGTCCCATTTCCTGTGAAAAGTGAAAACACAGTGGATGTACCGCAAGCAGTACTGAACTATAATTTGAGTAAACAATCGGGGAACTGCCCACGAAAAAAAAGCAAGCAGACAAAATCCCCAGAATAAATAAGTTCAGGACCATAACATTTCGTAAATGGGCTTTGAATCACGGTCTGCTTCAATCATCTGCTACTATTCTGTATCAAATGATGTATATCTTTTCGATGGATGCCTCTCCCGAAAATATACGAAGTGAAAGTTGTTCCCGCATTCATACCCCATTTAAATTTTTATGTCATGCCCATTAAAGGCCATCATGCGCTCTTTTTGGCCCGCTCGCGGGCCGGGAACTATGAAAGGAAAAACAAGTTTATTTCTTTTCTTTTTCGGGGAAATTAATAATAATAAAAAATGAATGTGAAGTGGCCGTTGCTATGTTTTCCAGCAACAACTTCAAAGTTGTTTAGACTTTATAGAGCCTCGGCGGTGAATTTTTAATTCATTGTCGAATGAGAGAGAGACACACACACAATGGCAGGAATGAGAGCAAAAATGCGCCCGAGGCGAAACTGAACTGGATCACGCCCGCGAACTGGCCTTTGGGAAACAATATTCGTTCCAAAACCTCCTTGTGCCAGGTTCGCACCGACTTGATTCAATTCCGGTGATTGATTGGAAGGCGTTTCAAAATTTTATTTTCATTTTTCAAACCCAGCCCAGATTTTCTCAGCCTTTTTTTAAAAATATGAATCGCCCTTCTTGAATCAATTTATGACGGTGCGTATGGATGAAGCCGTTCGTGACATGCAGCTGTTCCAACGAAAATTTGCCATATTTTTTAAAAATAAATATTGCGAAATATTTCAGCAATGCTGTCAAGGCGCAGAAGGTCACGATTCCGCAGATTAGTACAAGTGATGCATTTAAAAATGGCAATAATCATTATAAATCAATCAGGGGGTTTCTTGGAGCACACCTGGAGAAAAACGGACAAGAATCATCATTTTCACTGCTTTATATATTGTGCTCGTGTGAATTTAAATGTTCTAATCCAGTGTTCCCCAAACCATGGTCCACAAACCATCAGACCCGTCCAGTCAGTAGAAGTATTTTTTTTGCCAGTCTGCAGGAAAATGTCTTCCATATAATACACTGATTAAAAGTAGTAATGAAGTCTGTTATTGCAATTCAAAATTTTGGAGACAAAGGCAGTTGAAATTATCTGATGAAAAATGAATTGTTGGTTTTTCTCCTAATAGCAATTTATAGACATATTTCCACCTGCAGAAATATATTACTTCAAGTTTTCAACTTGAGAAACCTTTTCTTCAATTCCAGCACCCTATTTTAAGGACAAAACCACTTTACAGCTGTTTCACAGGTTCTTAACAATTTTTGCCATGAAAGTCTTTTTCTGAGGATTGCATGGCAAGTACTGCTAGTCATGAAAAATTTTATGGAACATAGACAGTCTGCAGAACATTTTATGAAAATATGCCAGTCTGCAAAGGATTTTATTGAAATTTGCTGGTCTGCAAGCCCAACAATTTTGGGGAACACTCTAATCTACTTGGGTTTGTTTGTGTTTTGAAACAAAAAGTTCAACAAATTTAGAGTCTCATGGATTCAGGATTTTTTTTTTCTCAAAAAGGACGGAAAATGAAAAGTTTTTCTGCCTATTGATTACCTTTATTGATACATGTTTTGCTTATGGGGAAGGATGTAGAAACTTAAAGTAGAAAGTTTTTTCATTTCTTGGCATCAAACTTTTTTTTTCCTTTTTAGATTTTGTGGATTATAATAAAATTTTTGTACATGTACGTTGTTATTGCACAACACTCAATAATGTTCAAAAATTCTTCCATTATTGTAAAACACAAATAAAAGCACTTAGAATTTCGTCCTGGAACTATTATACTTTTATGATTAACCAAAGTTAAAGTCATTTGCTCAATCAAGTTGCAATATCCACTTGGTTTCAAGGCTCTCATTTAGAGTTTGGATGGACTTTCACAAGTTTTTTAAATATTTTTATCGGTTTGTGAGAGAAAATAAGCTTCAAGAAATCAGTGAACCATTGCGTCTTTGTTGCCTTGGCTCAGTGAGCTGCATTTTGTGGCTTGATTAAAAAAGCCTCATTTGTCCCAGAACCGGTTTCTCGCACATTAGTGAAAACATTGGTTATAATAATTAATTCAACTGCAATATTGTCAAGTATTTTGATTCCAAATCCTGTCTCAATAAATTATAGCATATCAAACGCGGAAAAGTAAAAAGGACAAGGTAACTTTCTTGCAATACTGCACTCTAAGAGAAATTCGAACGAAAAAGCCTCAGAAATTTGACTCAGAGAGGTAATTTCAGTCAAGGATTTTGGTCAATTTGTTCCGATTATTCACAGACCTTTCTTCTGGCCAGTTTATTACAATCATCTATTATTCATCATGGACTTACCTTCAGGAACTTGCCTAATGCTTTTTAAAATTCATTATCAAAAGGGTTTGCATTTGTTTTCTTGATGTTCTGGAACAGGTGTTCTATAATTCTGATGAAAACAAATTACACAAAGGCCTTCATAAAATATAGTATTTGACTTTATATACGTGGTTTTACACAATAACAAAAGGTTTGAGGAAGATGGGTGTGGAAAACATTGGTCATGAGACTCATGACAGTCATCAGGGAACTGATGGGCAGGGATTCATAAGAGCTTCGATTTTTAAAAGTTTTAAAATTTGGGAATTCCAATGGTATGAAATATAGCAAAGATATAATCTTATTCGCTCGTTTCAGTCATAGTTGCCAGCATCTGCCCTGTGCAATAGACCAAACTTGAATCTTTGAACATCAATTCTATTCCATGAGCTATTGATTTTATGCCCGAAGCAATCCAGAAATCAACAGAGTGTTCAGAGTTCAAAGTACTGTACTGTAATATAACCTCAGTGTCCTGTACGGGGTACGTGCTGAAAATCATGGCTTTGCAGCCGAATTTATGGACACAGTAGCTGAAGTTAGGATTTATAATCAAAATTATTTATCGTTTTACTCGTAACATACAACAAAATTACTGCACTGTATATCTAAAAAGCTTCCAGCATCTGTTCTGTGAAATAGCCGACATCTGATGCATTACAGATTAATTTCAATTCATGAGCCGTTGATTTTATGCCTGAGCCGTCAACAAAGTATTCAGAGATGAAAATAAAAAATAACCTCAGGTATACGTTGAAATTAAGGCTTGCAAACCGAATTTACGGATACTTTAGTCGAAGTGAAAATTTACAACGAAAAATGAACAGTTATATTTTCTACTCGTAACATCACAAAAAAAATATTGTACCTAAAAATTGGAGTCACTAGAAGAAGGCAAAACTGGGGAGTTCAATAGCTGCTGAACTCCTCAAACCTTTTCATTACGGAAGACAACAGGTGTGTTCCCTGGGGTTAAGACTGGGAAAAAAATAAAGGATTCAAGATTCCGATCAACATTTGGAGCCTGCTTGAGTTCTGGCATTCAGTTGACCGTGAGAGCAAATGCTTTTAACCCGGGGTGGTCCTCGATATCACGA
>CAJPEX010004233.1:0-23145 GCA_905338405.1 Notodromas monacha | reverse complement strand
TCAAAACCGAGAAAAAGGAGAGCAAAAAAAATAAGAAACAGGAAAAAGTACCTTGTAATCATCATGGACAGAAAGAAAGAAAACTTTGATTCCTCCTGGTGTTTGACTGAAAACGTGCGGCTTAATTGTTCTTGAAAAAACCTTGTTGCCTTCATCCATGTTTTGTGGGCATCTAAATTCGATTGGAGTCTCACACAGTGGACTTGATTTTGTCCACACGCACAAATAAAAATTGTTCTCGAATGACGAAGCGTTTCCGTATTTTCCATGGCAGAAAAAGCTTGAGGAAAATCATCCGTTCCTTTATGAAAAAGAAAATGTATCTATTTTTTTGTGTTGGAGTATCACACAATGGACTCAGTCTTCTCAGAAAAAAATTGATGGATGTGGCGTTTCATTTTCTATCCGTACGAATCTTTAAAGGAAAATCGTTCGTTCCTGCGAAAAAAAAATTAAATCCTTTGATCATTTATCTATAAATTGATCCAAAGTTCAGCAGAATATTTTTACTGTATTACGCATTTATATTTTCTTGCAGAATGTGGCGTTTCACACAATGGACCTATTTTTCTCAAAATAAATATCTTGGTGAATGAGGCGTTTTTTTTCCATCGTAAAAATTTATGGAGGAAAATCATTTGTTCCTATATCAGGACAAATAACGGAAGAAAAAGTGCAATCATTTTTGCACGAATTGATCGAAGGTTCAGCACTTGGTTTGCAAGTGTATTCGTGTAGTATAATGAAGTCTCACACAATGAACCTGATTTTTACAACAAAATCGGCCGTTGTATGAGGCAGTTTCCTTCCTTGTCATCATAGACCATATGAGACGAGACTATGCAATCATAGACTATACAGTATACTTTTACTGTAACTTGTGTAAGCGGTACAGATAGTCTTGCACAATGGATTTTATGTGTTCGAAAAAAAAAATTTTTGATTTTGACTTCAGGTGTTTCCTTTCCCATGATGATAATATCATAATATGTACAGTATTTGGTGAAATAACATATATGGAATGCTTCATCATTATGCACTGCTCAATAAATTGATCAAGACTTGAAATTTTTATTTTCTTTGCATGATTGAGGAAACGATATATTTTTCCAAGGCTAAATAAATTGAGGAGCAAAAATCGACGAAAATTGCAATTTAAATGGCCGCCAGAGGGCAAAAAAATGCGTTCCGCAAACGAATTGCTAAATTTACGGGAAACGGGGTAAATTTGCGAATGAGCAAAACGTCTTGTAAGCATTCAAATCCCTCGTATAAATATAATTTTAAATCTGGTCGGGAAGTCAATTTATGTTCAGCAATTTCTATTAAATTAATGTCAGCGGATTCGCAGAATCTTTGTCTCGAATAATTTTCATAGGCCGTTGTCTCTGTTTTTTTTTTTTGTCTCTTTTACGACATTTTAAATAAGACACTAAATGTCCTCCTGCATGGCTAAAGTATTTGCTGTTATTCGAGATTCTGGCCGAATTCCATTACTATACAGTATATGCTGATGATCAAGTTTATTGCTTTTGTGCAGGAATCTTTAAACTGACGTAAGGTTACTCAGAACCCGGCAGTGGGTTCCCACATGATATTACTATAATCCCCTTCCTGAATGGGTTTCAGTGTCAACGAAAATGTTCCTTGAGGGTTTTTTTTTAAGGAAAATAATTAATTCCCGCTTATCCCCAAACACGCATGTTTTTGCAAACATATTCTGGCATATCAGGAGAAAAAAAATAAATCACTGTATGGGTGTTAAAGTAAAATATGTCCATTGTAAATAAATTCATGAATAATATGAGGGAATGAGTTGCCATTTTGTTTTGTTGGATGAAAAAAAAAAACATTACAGCATCACAAGGTAATTTCAAGAAGCAGAAATTAAAACACAGCCTGTTTACAGATAGCTTTCAATTGATTTAATTAATTTAATTATTTGATTTAATTAATTGATTTAATTAATTGATTTAATTAATTGATTTAATTCAATCGATTTAATTTAAGCCGATTTAATCGGTGTTTTCCAGCCCATTGGTAACCAGAAGTTTTTTTTTTTGTCAGTTTCTGGGAAGTTTTCTTCAGTGCAGTGAATTTCTCAATAATGTTATCTGAAATTTTGGGAAGACAATGGCAGTTGAAATTATCTGCTGAATAATAAAATTTGACTTTTCTCCTAATGATGCTTCAGACAAACTTTCAAGGGCTGAAATAAATCATTTTAATTTAGCATTCTGAGAAACCCTTCTTCAAGCCCGCATTCCAAAATTTTAAAGATATTCTTTACACCTCATTCATTGGTTCTTGAGTTAATTTTTTTCAAAAAGCAGAAACTTTTTAAATACTTGTCATAAAGTCATCTAACCAAACTTATTTGAATCTGCAATAGTTCTATGAAACTTTGCTGGTGTGCTAAATATTTTTTGGAAATTTGCCAGTCTGCAAAAAATGGAAATTTGCTGGTTTGCAGGCCCAAAAAGTTTGGCAACACTGGACTAAACAATTTGTCTTCAAGGAAGAACCATGTAAAGCTTTCAGCCTTTCCCTGTACTCCAAGAAAGGACTTACATTTGTCAAGTACTGTATAGGGGATTCATGTGTATATTGCTGTATATTCAAGTAGACCAAATTGTTGCCTGATATATGAGTGTCCATTAATTGTCATATCCATCATCTCACCTTTGTTTTTGAAGGGGAAAAAAATAATACAGGGAATAAACTTCCACTTGTACATTTGGGGATATATTTTCTTTTCTTTTAATATCTATATATAGTACTGTGCAGCTTAGTTATCTGTTTTATTCTGATGTGATTTCATATGCATTGTCATATTATGAATGAATGAATGAACAGAAAACTTTATTCGCTGCTTTTCAGCGTTCACAAGGTACAACCAAAACTCCCGCATCCAAACCCCCTCCCCACCCAACCCAACTCCCCCAAAATACATTCAATCACTTCAAAGCATGAAGCAAAGCATAAACCAATGACAAAAACAAAAGAGAACACACTCTACAAAATAAAAACTGGACATCCTACGCGTATGTTGCATACACCCACCCATCCCCAATATTGAAGACAAAGCAGCAGTAAAAGTTTATTTAAAGCACAAGGTCTTCAGCCTTTTGGTGTATGAGTTTTAGTTCAATGAACAATTTAGAGAGAATCTTTGATGAGAAATCATATAAGGCCAAACATTTTTCTTGATCCTTTAAGAGTTCCAAAAATGTCTCTTCATTGAATTTCAGTAATTTTAAATCTTTCTTATTGTCATATTATACACTCAAGTGTGCAGAATGATATAATATTATCTGGGAACAGGCTGAACACCTTGTGCTTTGATTTGGGTACAGTAATTGCCTTATGCATCAGCAATTATTATTACAGTACAGTTCTAACATTTGGTTTTTGTTTTCAGGGAATAGAAGAAAGGGTATGTATTTACATCAGTCCTGCAATTGTACATTTCTGGGTGTATTTTATTTTCTTTTAATATCCATGTACAGCTAATATTTCTCTGTTTTCCATTCTGATGTGATGGCATGTTTTTGGATGAATGTGGATGGGGTTCAGGGAGGGAGTTTGGATCTGGCAACATTGCCTGAGCATTAGTTTAAATGCTGAAAAGTAGAAAATGAAGCTTGCTATTCAATTCAATAATTCAAACTTCCAGCAGGAAAATCCCCAAGATTTTAAAACGGTCTCTGGTACTTAGTATTGTACTGTACTTGCAATCACATCAACCGCAATCCCACCATCATCAATAATGTGTATGTGCACAGGAGTGATGATGCGGGTTGGAGGCAAGGCCACCCATAGAAAAAGCCCTTGACCACACCCTTTCAGACTCCCATGCGTTGTGTGACCGCCAAAACCACCACCTTCTTCTTTTTCAGCTTCCCTCATCTTTATTTTATTTTATTTCATTTACTTATCTTTAAAACAAAATTGAATGAATAAAGGAAACAATGCAGAAAGAAGCAAAGATCACCTTCTTGCGATTGAGCCGTTTTATTTTATTTTTAATTTCTTTCTTTGTGCCTCGAAGGTATCCTCATGATCGCACATCAGGAAGTGAGAAATTAGCGTAGATCGAGACTTGTTTGAGAATAATAATGGCTGCTGGCAAAATTGTAATGAGAAACAAAATTGTTTCTGCTTCTGCCCCTCTTTGTGTTTCCAATTGAGTACGTATATATATACAACGGCACCTTCCAGCCTTTTACTACTGGTTTTTTTTTAAATTATTTTTTGTCATATTTTTTTTCTCAATTCCTTTGAATGGAGGTTTTGTCGTTTGAAGCAATATTTTTTTTTATTTGAAGGATGGTCTCAGCATTCGGACGATTTCGGTTTATAGTTTATTCCTGATTTTTAAATCGCATTTATATTTCACGTTTTTTTATAGTCATGATGATATCTTTCTTGACGAAATGAAGGGGGAACCGGCAGAGCCCACACAAGTACCAAGCCAGTACTGATTTATTTAAAGTTTTAATTTTTTGTTTTTTTTTAATTCTGATGACACAAAGTTCTATGAAGGTGAAAAGGTGAAGAACGGGTTTAAAGGTTCAAGAAAAAAAATGAAATGTATCATTTTTCGATACACTGTAGTTCATGTTTCAAAATGTTTAAAAGTATCCTTGGACGCATTTATTTGGGTTAGTTAAAACATTTTTTTTTTGGATGCATTAATAAGCGCTCCATATCCAGTACTGCATATAAAGTGGTTGAAACCCATATGTATACTAGCCAGTAGCCATCATATATACAGTAATTATCAGTACAGTACTCTACTGATTCAAAAATCTGTTTTTATTTTATTTAAAAAATCTGTTTTTTTTTGCAATTTAAAATATCTTTTTTATTTTATTTTAAAAAATCTGTTTTTTGGAATTAAAAATCTGTTCTTTGGAATTAAAAATCTGTTTTTTTTTTGGAATTTGAAAAGTATGTTTTTTTCATTTAAAAAATCTGTTTTTTCTTTTAAAAATCAATATGAGTGTAGAATATTTGGCTGTTAGACATATATGGAGTGGGCTTGGGATGAATTCTAAGCATGAAATAATGATTTATCGAATGTGCTGTGGATGACAGAACAAAAACATTACATCAGCAGCGCCTGTACAGCCTATGTCTTGATTATGAGAGAGTTTTTGCCAAGGATACTTCCTGTGAAACCAACGCCCTTTTCTTGCTGTTTTGAGTACAATGTTTTACTGCCTTTTTTATTCATGCAAAATGTCCTTAAACTCTTGCTTATTGTCCCATTTGAATCCTTCAGGTAAAATATAATACTGAACTGAATTTTATTGTTAAGCTAAGCAAAGCAAGAATTCTTGCTGTGGATCCTTATTCTCTCATCCTCATGTCACACAATAATATCTTGGAAAACGACACATATCCTGCTGGTTCCAAGATGCAAACTAATTCCTGAAAAATGTGATAAACTTGACATTTTGCAAAATGTGGAAATTCTCTAATAAATCTTTGTTGAAAACATGTCTGATTAACCTGAGAACTGCAATCACAAACATTTTGGGTTCCCATATGATTTGCAAGGACAGTCAAAAAAGTCATAAAATTAGCGAACTTGATGATATTTTAATAATTATATTTCCATCAAGGAAAATATAGAAGCAACAGGATGATCCCTGATGTTAAGCCCATCTTGAACATAATCTTCCACACAATTTGAATCATCATTTTTTATGTATTATATTCAATGTAAAAACTGCACTCAGTGACGGTTTATGGCACTCAAAATTAATCAGCTCTGAAATATATTTATGTTAAGCTTGCAATTGAAATTAGAGATAATCTCTGCTCATTTCGATTTCTTTTGAATAATTTGTCTGAGTTATTTGAGCATCCACTACAATCAAAACTTCAGCTTTTTTTTTTACATTTGCCTTTCTATGAACTTTCATCTGTGTTTTTTTTTTTTTGTAGGCAAGAACTGTTGGGATTCACCGAAAAATCATCAGCACTTGCGTTCGATTATTGGTTAGAGAATAAAAGTGATAGCGACATCTAACTGTAGTGTTTTAAACTTCAGAATGCTATATGTTCGGAGTTGCCGTTCCGCGCTGTGCGCTTTTTCCCGACTCGGATATCAGTCCTGTCCACATCGGCAGTCGGCGTGTTCGAAACGCGACGTTTTGGTACAACTTTCTCTTCAACGCCGTTCCATTCAGGGCTACCTGTCTCACGCCACCGCTAGGAGCGCCAGTCTCACCCAGAGCCATCAGCGGATTTTATTGAGTAACTGCAAAAGTGCTGCATTGCTTTGTTGGTGTAAAATTGAGAGAGACTCTCAGGGACAAACAACAGTGCACATGTAAAAACATATTCTTGAAATCGATAAAATACATTATCTAGGGAAACACAAATAACAGCAGTGTGAATATTCTTTTTTTTAATTTATAAATGCTTTTTGCATTTAAATGCATGGATAACTGACTCTAATGTACAGATTGATCAGAAAACAAGTCATGCATTCACATTTATTACTACAGCATTGAACCTTTGGAGTGGTGTCACATTCAAGGAATTAATTCTGCATCATACCCATAGGCATATGGAACAGATGCAAGGAGATTCTTACCCTTCCAATGAGAAGATGTTTAACCTTGGGCAGAAACCAGTGTTCACCAGTGTGGAGGAAGTTATGTGGAAAGGTTGGCAGATTATTGCAAACAGTTCCTGCCAAACTCAATTTCTGACCGTGTTACTTGTGATTTCTGTTCTCATCTCTGTATTTTTAATTTTTTGGGTCGTTCTTATTTGCTTATTGTTTAAATTCTCTGATTGCCAGTCATCAAAACAGAAGTGGAGTATACTGGAGAATTTTTTTTAATTGACAGTCAGTATGATGCACAAATTTGATTTACTGGAATAATGCTGAGATTTTTGAAGAATTTTTTGAACAATCTCTGCTGCATTCAATTTCAGATTATGTTCCTTGTGCTCAATACTTGCTCACCAACTGTGGTGTGCTCCTCCCATGTTTCCAGATCTCAGATCATATCCTTTTTTGAAACAAAATAGTAAGACTCTATAGTCTCCACACACACACTTCTTGACTCACAGCTAGGATAAACTGTGGTCAAGTAACTCTGCACACACAAGTTGAACTGAGCAATGCCATTTATTACATTCACAACCTAGTAGAGTTTAACATAATGCACTTGTATTGATTCACATCAATTTGTATCAATTGACCAGCAACCATTTGGTTTGGGAGGTATATACACAGAATTAGGCTGGGATTGCCCCCTGGGGTAACATTGCAGAACATGGCTGGTGCAAGCGCATGCAGATATTGCATCAGCCAAACAGGATTGGTTGCATGTGCAAAGGGTATAAAAAAGTCTATGTTGTGTACAGAAATTCACAAATTTCATGGGGGCCATGCTGGTGGCGATTACTCCCCCCCCCCCCTGGAAAAGAAAGATGCCGTTGATGGCAAAAAAAGGGGGGGGGAGGCCAAGGTTGACAATATTGCAATCGTCATTGGCAGCATCTTTTTGGTCAAGGTCTGTGGTTGTGGTATCCCAAGTGGGGAAATATTGGTGCACACTGGGGATTTGTTTGTAATTCTATGCAGTGACCATGCTGTGAACCTGAAGTGTACCAACGTTCTTCTGTTGCACATGCATATCCCCAAGGTGCACCAATTGTGTGTTCACACCAGGATTACTCAGGGTCACATTTGTAAACAAATAAGTTAGTGGTTCCAATGTCAACCACGTAAACACACTACGAGGACAATATTCACATTTGTGCACCAAGTGTAACCCTGGAATGGTAGCAAAATTTCCTCTATAGGAGTGCACGCTTGTACCCCCAGAATATCCCATATGCTCCAGTTATTGTGACCCTGGTGTGCACCTATACTGTGGGGTCACAGCAAAAATAGTTCCCCACTGGGGTACCAAAGATAGCTTTGGTTGCTGTTGTATGGGTTAGTACTCCTCATCAGTGATGGGTCCCTATGTATAGCTGTATTTCAGCATACATGCTAATAATTCATTCCCAAAGGGAAGGTCTTCTCTCATATATAATCACAAAGCATGCTCTTGAAAGAAGTTCCCATTTCTATACATGCAGGCGTTATATGGAATCAAGAAATATGTAGGAATGAAAACAATCATTCTTTTGAATCATCACTCATCATTATTAATCTTCAACTCGAATTTGACAGACAATTCACAGTAGGCAACACTTCCTTTTCTGTTGTGCAGTCGTATTTGATTTGCCCAAGACGACCCTCAAGGGCTTCTTATTGGAAAACACCTTCCAAGCCTTCCATGGTGAGGGCCTAACATTCGACGTATTTCTTAGCCTTGATCCGCATCTTCAAGTCATTCCCATCTCTGGACATCATGCAATTGATTGCTACACCTGGTTGTTGTGGTGTACGCAAGTCTATCTTGGTTCCTGTTATTGGAAACAAAGTTTGCAGCGTAAATTATTGATGATTTGATTGGGTTTGTACAATATACTGCGTGTTTATAGATACGAGAAGAACTTTAGCTTCAGGAACATGACGACGAACTTCCGGAATCCACATTTGGATCACATTGTCATAGGAATCCTTTGAGTTGACAGCAAAGCATATCAGGAACACATCGGTCTGGGTTGGATATTCAATGGCAAGAAAATGGTGTAAGATAGTAAGTTTTATGGTGTCCACTGATTTGTGCATTCTGTTTAAAATGTTTATTGGCTAGTTTATTTATAATTAATCTTGAATTTCAGAAACAGTTCCTGAAATGGTTGTCTTTTGAAAAATCAAAGTTCAAAACTCAAGCGTTTTAATTTTCTCCAGAGCTGCATTTTTTGAAATTGAGTTTTTAAAAAGTTGTGAATTCCGGTTACCATCCACATTTTGTTCAACTTTGAATTAAATTATATGTGACAACTTTCTTGGCTTCCTTGTTATACTTCTTTTTCATGGGTCACCCAGTCATCAAAATCAGTCGAGTATTCAGTTAGAACTTCATAATGTAACCTGAAGATGCAAACCATAATTATTCCTTGATGAAAAAAACTTTTCAGATCAAAGCACTTGACATGTTTTTCAACAAAGACCAGTGATGTTTTAGGATGAAATGTCTTGGATATGTTTCAAGTAGAAAACAATTCATTTTATTTAAGTTTGAAAAGTTGAACAAAGTGCATTTTGTGTAGATTTAAAATTCAAGAACCTTCTGAAATTTTTCTGCATGAAATATATGTAAGTGCTTGTGGGAAATCCTTCTTAGGATTTCTCCCGTGCTCTGAGAGATTTGTACTTATTTGTAGAAAATATTTGTAAACATATTTTCTGTTGGATATATGTATTTTATTGTATCAATTCAGTTGGACTCAAGAGTTTCATGCTTGAAGAGTCTCAGGACTTAGTCCAACTGCACAGATCCTTACAAGATTCCCCGGTCTGTTTGTATAGTCCATTTGTTCTACTGATTGGCAATTCATGCATTTGTATATATGTGCAAAACTTTGTGAAAACCCCTTTTTGGTATTTTTGTTTGCCCCTTTGAGATCCTGAAGCAGCCATGACCTCAGCACTTGGGGATCACGTGATCCCAGGTTGGCGTCTCTTTTGTATTTGATATCCTTGGCTGGGATCTTGGAAATTTTCCATGACTTCTGCGCAGTATAACTTGCAGCTGCACCAGTTTTATTTTGAGACAAACATCTGCGCCCATCTGGCATTTTGGCGCGCTCCCGGCCAAAAGGCCCTCTTGACGGCCATGTTTGCCATTCCTGCCTGAACCCCCAAGGGGTCAGGCTGTATTTTATTTTGCACAGAAATTTACACGCTCGTAACGTCAGAGGTTCCGACTTGGCAAGTGTATGTTTTCTGTTTTATATGTGAAGTTATTTGTCTTGTATTCCTTTATTGACTGTGATTTTTGATATTGTGTTCTAGGCAGAAAAATCCCTGCTTGGTCTGCAACTGTGTTGCGGAGTTTTGACTTTGGGAACTTGTCAATCAGACCATTCTCTACGTGTACAAAGAAGTTTTTATAATAAAAGACCCTGTACAAAGCATCTACTGGGTTTTACCTAAATTAGCTTCTAAGTACATTGCTGATTGCGCAGGATACAAAACAACTTCAACTCCTTCACAGGCTGCCCGGAGTTACGCCCGGATCCAACCCAGCCCAGCACAACTCAAAGATTTGGAAAAGTAAATCCCCCACAGGCAGCAATATTGCCTGCAAAGTTTGAACTCGTCAAGTGTTTTAAATTGCCATCAAGTACAAACCAAAGTCAACAACAAAATAAAGATCAACAAGATGCAATTCAATATGGTCCTTTGGACCGGATCTACAAAAGTGTGCAACTGACCGTACCCAAAGTCCTGAAGTAAACCTCAGGCTGGCACCTAGCTTGTGCTGTGGTGTTTTCACAAAACAAACACTCCCCAAGCCATAGACTTCTTGCTGATAGACTTCTTGCTGATCCTTCTGTTACTTATTGGGGAATTTCATTATATTTTCAGTAATATCCATGCAGGAGACCAGGAACAATAAATGGCCAGAAATTCAGGGTTTTCAAAAATTCAGTCACTTACTCAAGAAAAATTTATCCAATATTTTGCAGTAGTACTATCAATAAATTACTAATTGTTCCTTACAAATCATGTTACATGTTCAGGAAGTTCGTTGTAATGGTATTTGAAAAGTGTAAATTATTAATGTTTCACCCTGGTGTATTAAAAAATTCCAAGTATCATGATAGACTTCTGCAAAAGCCCATGTGCTATACTGATGCAAAATCCATGCATTTGGCTGGCATCCATGATGGGAGAAGGTTATGAAATAATGATTATTCCTCAAAGTTTTTCTTTTCTTGAATAAATAGCTGAAATATATATATAACCTAATCCTACAGTCATCAATCCTTAGATATAGACTGTAATTTATTAATCCCACTTCCCTCTTTTGTGTATAGTACTGTATACAGCAGTACAATATTACAATTCTTATGTACTGCATGCCAACTGTTGAGGATCATAAAACTGTTTTCACCAGGGGTGAACTGGGTTTCATGGGTTCACCCTGCCTAGAGGGGGCCTTGTACTCTACAGTTCGGCCTCTTTTGTATACTGTACTCTATAATGGAGGTGAGTTCTGGTTTTTCCATATTTCTTGCTGATTTATCCTTAGAAAATGAATTATCCAACATCTATACATTATTATTGACGTTTCTTGTTACTTCCTATAGTTTCAATCCCATGAAGTATTAAACCAATTATATGAAGATGAGATCATTTCTCAAATTGATTTTCAATGGAAAATTGCCAGTTTTTAGTCTGTTTTGGATTATATAATATTTTATAATCCATTGATAATGAAAAGCTGAGGCACATGCTTTATGTGGGAATACATTTTTATCCAAAATTTTCTGTGCAAAAATCAAGGCATTTGGTCCTCAAATAAATGCTGGTATTTTTGCCATTACAGGTTAAAGTAAGGAAATGCACCAGGTTTCAGAGAAAATAATCATGCTTCACAAAGAGCAGTGCACAGATCTCGTACTGAATTGTTATCCCCACAATTTCATGTTTTTAGACAACAGTGAAAATGTATTGGTTTGCAATTTTTGAAAATATTTGTTGAATAAGTTTCTTGAATTGCTTCAGACAATTAGGAGAGAAGTATCATTGAAATCAATATCAGAGACACATATCAACCCAAGAAATGATTTATTCTACCACAAAAAAGTTTCATACCTGGTTCCAAATACCTGCAAGAAATTATTTTCTCCTTGGGATACAAGTTTGAAGAGAATTAATGTTTTCATGAATTGGTATTTTGATGAAAATGGAATGAGTTTGTCCATATCTTCCTGATCTACAGAGCATTTCATGATGTTATGATATGCTGCTGTATCAGATACAGTATGTCAGAATAATTATTAATGATTAAGTAATCTGCCATCAATACAGTACATATTTTCAGAAGCCTTTTGAAAATAAGATTTAATTCAATGTGGATAATGCATCAAAACTACTGAAGTTACAAAGGATGTGATAGAAGAGAAGGAAGTCTATATACAGTGAGACCCCCAGATGCGGACATAATTGGTGCATCAAGAGTGTCCCTATGTCGGATTGTCCCCAAGTCGAATCTTGTTTTCCCACAGACTTACATTGTATAATTTTTAATTGGTGTTTTATGGAAGAAATATATGAAGAGTGTCCCTATGTCGGATTGTCCCCAAGTCGAATCTTGTTTTCCCACAGACTTACATTGTATAATTTTTAATTGGTGTTTTATGGAAGAAATATTCTTCAGAATTTCATGAACAAAATGTTTGCCACTTGAATTTGATTCAATGAATATATTTTCAAACCAATAAGAACATTTGGAACATTGAACAAATAGTGTACCTCTGTACAGTAAATTGAAAAATTGGCATCTGGAAAAATAACATCCATGTCACAAAGAGAGCTGGAAGGAAGTCCCTCTGTGCTAAGGGCATTTTTTAAATTAGCTGAATGGATGGGAAAATGATGGGAAAAGTACCAAAGCATTTTTCTTGCATAGATTTCAGGTTGAAAACATCTGTTTCTTGCAATTAAGCCTTATAAAAATCAATTTTCCTAAAATTTATTTTGGANAAACATCTGTTTCTTGCAATTAAGCCTTATAAAAATCAATTTTCCTAAAATTTATTTTGGAATTTTATCCTGCAATGTCCCCAGGTTGAGTCAGTGTCCTCATGTTGGGTCTTTTTTATGATTTTTTTGAAAAATAAATGTCCCCATGTCAAAACGTCCCCATGTTGAGGCGTCCGCATGTGGGGGTCTCACTGTACTCTAGACTCTGGGTCCAGTGAATGGGTTATGGCATAAAAAGCTACAGTTAATGACATAAACAGATGGTAAAATATCATGGAAATCTGAGAAACACAAATAGCAGACAAGTATATTTGGACTATCTTGCTGAATAAAAGCATAACTACCAAATCTTTTTTAGAAAACTCCAGTAAACAATTTTTAAATGTCTTTGTGCATCTCCCTTTCTTTGGAAGATTCATTTAGATTATGAAGGGGGATTGAATGCCGATTGTTCCATTGAGTTTCCCACATTTGTGCAAATGTTATCTATCCCACATCCACATGAAATGAAATTCAGTAAATGTTGGTGGAGGAGGAGTGGGGTTTGGAAAGGTTGTAACTACAGCATTGAAAATCGCTCCCTCTAACGTCCTCTTTTCAGAAACCAATAGCCCACAACAGTTTTAATTGCCTAGTGTAATTTTTTCTTTTCAGGAGCAAATGGCACCAATCAAGAATTTTAAAAATGCTGTTCTCTGAGGGTCTTTCTAAAATATCTAAAAGGCACTGTACATTATTTTAAATGTATATATAGTTTATTCAGTATACCAAGAACTTATGTGTTTTCAAATGCAGATAAGGATCAATAATGCAACATTTTTTCAATGCTTCATATTTCAAGCACCTTCTATTTAAAACAGAAATTACTTCCACTCTATATGCCCAGGTAATAAAAATGCATTAATACAAATTTCTCATGAAATAGCAAGAATAAAACATAAAGAATGCTGCAAGTTCATGTATTGAATAATATGTTATCTTCCTACACCGTTCTTCAACATGTAATTCCCATCTGGAAGCATGTGCAGTTCATGAAGTCACTCATTCATCGCATTGAGGGATGGAGTGGAAGGGAACAGCCCTCTAGGGGGGCAGGGTGGAAGTGAGTGGCGTTGTTTTTGAAAGTGTACCAGAATGTCCGGGCATCCGGCATGCTATTGAAAGTATTACGTGCCTATTTGTTTTGAGTGTTGGAAGGAAACACTGTGTGCAAGTTCACAACCTCTGGGGACAGAAGTACGTCGATGTGCCGGGAAAATCTCCCTTTTCTCCTGAGCGTAACCTGCTTGGTCGATGTGCGCCAACTACTCCGCATTTATTTCAAATATCATTATTTATGTGTTGCAGATACTGTGAAAGTCAGTGTCATGGTCCTGCTGGAACATGATGCATTCCTTGTTCGTCTCACGGGTTTCTTTCTCAAGTCGCGCTCTGATGGCACCGGTGTGGTTCGACTCTCTATGAAGCGTTACGATGGTCGAACAAAGCCTCAACCGCGCAAGCCAAATGCTAAACGAGATGCCAAGAACAAGAAAAAGGATTCCAAAAGACCCGCTCCGCAACCGGCTTCAACGGATGTTGAAATGAAGTCTGTCGAATTTTCTTGCCTCTTCCACGCCCAGCTCGGATCTAAGAAGGTCTCTACCATCGTCCCCGCAAAAGACGTGGAGAAGTTCCAGCAAGCATATTGCAGTATCATCAAGGGAAATATGGATTCCTTCAAGAAATATCGGAAAAAGCCAACAACGACGACTGCCGATGCCTCCGCGAAACGAGAACCTGAAAGCCCAAAGAAATTGCCCCAGAAAACTTGAGAACTCCGTTGCGAGCTTTGATTTTCTTCTGCGATCACCCTTTATGCATAGGTGATCCCATTTTCCTGCTGTGTTCTCTCATGTTGAAGAATTGCAGGAACCGCGTGACGGATGAGTGATGAGATCGTTTCGGAAGAGCGGAAATGTATAATTTTTGACCGGAGTTCGGGTGCAATTATTGAGAGTGCCCTTGTTGAGGGAGGTTCCGCTTGCACTTGAATGGCTTCACAAAAGATAGACATTATAACGTGAGAAAGATGTTCCGTCTCTTCGTGTGATTAAATTCTGAGGACGAGTATAACGTATGACATAATCCCAGGGAAATTCTCTTTAAAAGCATAATCCCGGAGTAATCGTGCAACTTTAAAGCCTGATCATATAATCTTTGCCCGTAAAATCTGAAAATGCTTTTGGAAATCTAGTCTGAGTGAGAATTGGAGTATCCAAGATCGCTTTCTAAGATTACTGTGGTGTTCTGCTTCTATGTTTCTATTGTTTAACCCCCATCTTGAAGAAGACAGTGAAATTTGGTAAGTTACTTTTGTTTGGGTTAGGTGAAGTTGATAAGATTAAGAAGTTGATACAATATTAGGTTAGTTTAATTTAATCCTATCGTCTTTGGAATGTTCTTCATATGGTTTGATTGAATTATCCCAGTGTTGAGTTGGGTTACCACAGTTTCCTGTTAATTGATTCGAGTTGGGTAACTGCGAGATTGGGTTAAATTCGATTCAAGATAACTTCAGTTACGACAAGTTAGTGAAGTACGAGTGAAGCCCCGGTTAACCTAATTATTTTGTTTCTGTGGGAATCATGTTGTCCAAATAATGTGAAGGTTTATGGTACAGTATTCCAATATTTTCCAGATCATTAAAATATTTTTGTAGTGTATTACGTCAATCTAACGTGAAATAAAATTATGATCCTGATCGTGTTCTGAACATTTCACTGTGTTCCTGAATATTCTGCAAGTATTCTGAGAAGATTACATTCGAACCTCAACAAATGAAGTTCATAGTCGTAGAGAAACCATGAAAAATGCGTTTTGAAGCGCACATCGAAGCACTTTCATCGAATGCGAAAAAAAGTTTGCTGGGAACCACATTTGCCTCAGCAAATGAAATTTTCCTTTGAATGAAGGTCGTATCAAAGTTTGTCTTCTGAACTTGGGTCTGCCATGCGAAGCAAAAATCAATTCCAGTACAAGTTTTGCGCAGACGAGTCTTGAATTTTCGTGTTGCCAATTAGGATGCCCTTATAAATTCCACTTCATGATTTTCCGAAATTTTATGAGTACAGTGAATGAACCGACTGGGGATGATCAGTTGCAAGCGGAACGGACGCGTCTTTGGTGGACGGGTTGTTGTAATCATTTGGTGATCTTTTCCAGATGAATTTCCTTAGCCAAATGTGTTCATGGGGACCTCGTGTCCATGGCGGAATGACTAATCCTGTTGTGCCTATTGTTATGCAGCAACGTTTTGCTGCAAGGAAAGGTACCCGTGAGAGGAAAAGAAAATTGCACAAAAAGAAAGTAATCGAGAAAACTGATTGGGTTTCTCCTCGTGAACGTCGTGCAATGATGTGAGAAATCTAGAATTGAATATTCTGAAAATCTTGAACGATCAGTTTTTTTTTTTTGCTTTGTTTTTGAAGGGAAATGGAGATGAAGGGAGCCTCTGCTCGTTTGCGGGACAAGAATAACTGGCCGCCGGTCGACGACGTTTTCCGCCAACTCTACTACAAGCGCATTAAATGGACAGAAGTTTCAGATGCTACTACATTTTTTCGTCAATATTTCCACCCTACTACTCGGAACGAACCGAATTCGCTGCTTTCTGCGTACATCGAATTGGACCTGCGATTACCGAAAAGGGTCAGTAACCGTTCATTCATCTTTAAGCATATTACGTTGAGGAAAAGGAATTCAATATATTGTGAAGTATTTCACATCTGATTACCTGGAAAACTCTGGTGCCCGAGTCATTTGCTTCTTGGTGTTCATGACTGGTGCATTACATTTTCAATTTCGAAGTTGTGTGCCGAATCGCGTGCTTGTGGAACTTTTTCAATATTCATGATATTCGAAGTGTTTCTGACATCTTCTTGCGGGAAATTACATCAACCACTCGCGGGGAAAAATTCCAAATTCTGTTAATGAAACTTCAACTTCGCGTGCAGTGCATTTCAATCTTTTTTATTGAAAGAAATCGGTTGAATTTTGCCGAACGTGAAGATTTTGGTGCACTTGAAATTTTTTCCCGTGATAATTGAAGCAGTTCCCCTTGAAATTTGTAGTGGTAATGTTCGAAAGAACCCCGTCATCGGGGTTTAATCTCAGAAAATTGTTGTTGCAATATCAGAGTGCCGTAGCAATTCATGTACCTCTCGTCAAAAATACGGTATTTCGGGAAATATTTTTTGTCAAATGACTGCATTGAAGTCTGTATCAAAGAGATATACAGTACTGTACAACCACTAGATTTTGTCGAAGGTGGATTCCCTCTACAACGAATATCAACGGACCGGGAAAAAATGCGTTGTAGAGATAATTTTATCGCCGGAAAGCCCTATAGTAACAGTAACATGGGTTGAGAATTTTATGGGACCAAGCAAAATTTTTTTAAGCCGAGAAAATCTTTGTGAAGAGATTGTATTTTTGTTTTGCAGTCGGCCAATGCGATGCAGCGCTATCTAGATCCATTTGGTGACATCGTCAACTTGCCAGTTTCGTTCGAGTCGCCTGTAACGAAAGAACGATCTGTGATTGCATTTGCCAAGTCGCCGGAAGCCCAAGAAGCCGCCGTGGAAGGCGGCGCCGCCTCTTCCGGAGGTATTTCTCTAATCAAGGACGTGCAGAGCGGAGAACGAGACCTGAACGATTTTGCGTATTTTATCGCACATCCGGACATTGCCATTGAACTGGCGTCTTTGCGTGGTGTCATGAAGAAGAAATTCCCGTCCACCAAGAATGGTGAGCTGTTTGTTTCCTTGGTGGTGGTGGGGTTATTGATTGAATTTCGCTCAATTTCCAACCCGAGGGAAGTACACCTGATTACGCGAAAAGTGTCAGTGATTGGAGTTCGGTTGATTTCAGAAAACGTGTGCAATTTAAATGTGTAAATTCATCCTGGCTCCTGAAAGTGTCGAAAAATTTTCTTCAGCTCTTCGGATCCGCCGCACGAGTGAAAGTTTTGTATGTCCATTTGATGGCTTGAAATTGCTTCCCCGAGGTATTGAATTTAATCGTAAGAAGTGATCAAAGGTGCACTTACACTTCTATGCTCTTTTTTTTTTTTACTTTGTTGGCTGAAATCAGGTAATGTACTCTGTTACTTCTTCCCCTTGACTGCTATTCGAGTGGACAGTCCTGCATTTTTTTTCTTTTGCACAAACATTTTTTTAATCGGATCAGAATGTGATGACTGATTTTTTTTGTGTATGCTTGAAAAAAAAAAAATGGGGCCTCAGCATGATGTTTTTTTTTTTTAATTTATAGGTGCCCTGAACGCGGATTTGAAGCTTGCCGCGATGAAATTTTCTCGAGGACTTGAGTATCAGGTTTTGAAGAGCAACAGGGAACCTGACTTGGGAGTCTTGAACCTTCCCATCGGACGAGTAAGGTTTTTTCTTTTTTTGAAATTTGAATGCAGTGTGAGTGTTTATTTGTGGTTATGGAACAGTAATTCATTCTTTGTGATACGAGGGGTTATTTTCATAAGTATTTTCGGTCTTACCCTTCCCATGATTGAATATGTTCCAAGATGGCTGAGGAGTTTTAAGAGTAACCCTCGATCGTTTCTTGATTTCTCCTCAAACAGGTGAACTTGGAGGTGTTGGTCGAGCTAATGTTTACTCTTCGCGATTGAATATCTCATTAATGGACATCCAGCTTCATTTTTTTATGAGGATAGTGTGTCCTCTGGTTCGGCTGGAGTCTGACAGTAATTTTGACGTGCAAAAATTGTACAGCGGGTCTCGTCGCGAAACCAATCTATATAAATGTTTCTTGCTGCGAATCACGCATTCCCTTGAAAACGCATCAAGAAAATTGTTTTTTGTTCTCAAGATTTTGAATTCAGTGGTGAAAAGGTTAAGATAGGTACAAGCTACATTTATTTTTCACAGTATTGGTTAAAAGCAGGTGATCTAAGCTGTTTCTTCTTTCTTGTGTTTTAAATGAAGTCCGATTTAGAGCTGATCTTCACTTTTACCGTCACCAGATGTCGCCACTCAACAAGATGTTCTCTGCCATTTTTTTTGGTACATGCTTGCTAAAATGGGTTGAAAAGCTGAAAAATACTTGAAATAACACAGATATCAAGAGTTTATAGCCGAAAAAAGTTTGGAATCTTAAATTCTAATCGCCGCGCATTGGAAGCGGAATTTCGTGATTCGGGACATTTTCGTTGGGCGAATACATTTTTTGTTTGTGCCCAAAAATGTGTGTAATGCGAAATTTTTCGTTGTACGGGTCGTTCGTTATGCGGGGACTTACTTCATTTTCCTCCTGATCGTGTTTGTGGCTTCGGGTATTTTTTTCTTTTATTTTTATGAGCAAATTTTTCAGCATTTAAAATTGACATTTTCGTTATGCGAGTATATTTCTCGATGGAAAAAATTGCTGAATGCGAAATTCGCCTTTTACGGGTTGTTCGCTATGCGAGGGATTATTTCATTTTCTTCCTAGTCATATTATTTTTTTTTTACTCAGAAATGTTTTTTTCTTGGAATATGTAGCAACATTTTCTGCATTCAAAATTGAAGCTTGTCAAGAAGAAAAATGTTTAGCTCAGTGTTTCGTTTCCCCGCAGTTACTCCTTGGCGATGACGAAATCGAAGCGAATCTTCGCACGATCCTCAACAGCATTCTCCGGTTCAAGCCCGAAGATTCCAAGCGAGTCGGAGCTCTGCCGATCACCTGGCCTTTCATCAACCATGTCCTGATTGAGTGCCAGCCCTGTCGGGAAACCTTCAAACTGGACCACGATCGCTTCTCGACACTCGGAGCCTTTGGCAAGACTGACAATGCTGACAACAACAACAGCAGCAGCAGTGATTCCAGCGATGACGAGAGTGACGTTAAGGTCGAGGCTGAGGCGAAAATCTGATGGTGTTCGTTTCAGAGTTCAGTTGAGGGTTCCTCCTTGTTAGAGCTGTCATTTTTTAGTTCCCTGTTGGTGCGAAAAATGCCACGTGATTTTCTGGTTCTCCTGTCGAGTACGTGGGACTCTTTTTCTTGTTCTACAGTAAGTGTGCATTGAGAAAAGTAAAAATGTGTTAATTTTTGAATGTTGACTCCTATGTGCGGATCATTTTGGAGGTCAACACCAGCTGAGGGACAAATTGGGTGAATAATTTATTGAAGAATGAGTTATTGAAGTTTTAATTTTACTGTAAATTATTTGAGTACTATTGTAATACAGTAAGTTGCAAATCATGTTAAAGACATTGTTTTGAATTGAGCTTTGGAGAGTGTTAGTTGACTTAGTGGTACAAACAGAAGCAGTGTAAGGTTGGCATATGCAGTAATAAAAAGAGGTATGGCCCTGATAAAGGTGAAGAAGCTCAGTAGTATTTTTGAACTTAACAAAGCAACTAACATTATCTTGAACCTCACTAACTTTGTCCCTAACAGAGCTGAACTAAGAGGTCTTACTTCATCACCAAGCCCACCAATGCTCTACTAAACTAACCTTAGTTGACTGTCCTAACCTACCCTAAACCTTGACCAACTAACCCAACCTGGCACCTCCAACTTGACCTAACTCAGCAGTTACAACTCGTACCAACCCAAAGCTTCTAACTTTAACTAAGTCAACATTTATAACCTGTACCAACACTGCTACGTGGTTATCCTGATCATCTTGTGACTTGTAAAACATGAAAAATTAAGAACTGAGCCCTCAACTAATTTGCTAAAATATAGTATTCCTCTGTTTCTGTGATCATGTGGCATTCTATAAGTTTCTACTGCGAGGGTCGGATGCCATATCATCTTATTTATGCAGTATCATTCATTTAAAATCGATAGTGTGCTTTAGAATGGGAGATCATTATTTTAGAGTGCAAGTTAAAAACATTAAAATGTACATATCCTATGCTTCCCCCTTTTAACTTAAATTTATTTTCTCCATAGCTCAGAAACTTCAAAACAGTAATTTTTGAATTTAGCTACAGTAATGTATAACTTATTTTTGGGATAAGTCTCATGTTAACAATGCAGTTTGAAGAATACTGTCATGACTTTACTGAATAAGCTAACCTAACTAATTTGCACTTGTTGGACTAACTCATCCAATCCACACTAACAAAACTAACATTGCTAATACAAAAATTCATTGAGCACCATTTCATAAGGTTAATATTTGGGAAATGTGTACATTAATTTAGTTGCATTAATGTATAACTTATTTTTTTGGGTAATGCAGCCTCAAAATGGCGCACTAAATCTTTCTGATTAAGCTAACCTAATTGATTCACACTAGTTAAACTAACCTATTAAATTCATGCTAACCAAACTAGCATAACTAATGCACAATTTTAACAGAGCACCATTGCATGAGTTTTATTTTATTTATTTTTAATTTGGAAACAAAATGACACCCGTCTTATGTAACTTAATCTACTATACTTAAGTAGCTTTACCTACTGCCTAAGTAACTTCACTTGGTACCTAAGTAACCCTAGCTACTGTCTAAGTAACCTGACCTCCCAACTTTATGACCTAACCTGGTACTCATCTGGATAATTCCGATATAAGTTGACAAGTGGGCGCATGGAATTTGACAGCTTCAGCAAGGAAGAACCCGATTTAGTGCAATTGGATGAAAAGTGCGTGTTTTTGAAGTTGCTCAGTGCCCCTCATACAGAGGATGCTGCGTTTGTATATTGTAAACGTTTGAAGGAATACCGTGTGTAATGAAAATTCAGTGGGTTCCCGATTCCAAACAAGGCGATTTTTATCATTGAAGGGCAGGGCATCGATTCCGACGGGTCCTTTTTTCATCCCCCTCCATCCGAGTCTCATTTCTGTGCGAGGCGAAGAATCCACGAGGATCTTTTTTTTTTTTCCTTTCCACCATGCTGGGCAAGAAGAATTTGTTGCTTTCTTTGGTGCTTTTGTCTGTGTGCGTGACGCAAACGTCCAGCAGGATTTTCGCCTTTTTCGAAATCGACTACTTGAACGATACTGTGGAATTGTCGCCGGGCCAGATCATGTTTGCCGGGTTGTTCATGCTCGGGACTGCGATTGCCAACGTGTTCCAGTGGCTGCCTGTGAACCTGAGCCCAGTTCTGGGGCCGTTCACCGGCAGAAGGAATGGGTTGTTTTTGTTGTCCAAGGAAGACCTGGCCCAGGCTGGGGACTGGGCCTTTGTCAAGAGTCTCCCCAGGATCCTGGACTCTGATTTTTCGAGGATGACCAAGAATTACTGGATCTTTGGAAGGGTGAGTTTGATTGACTGATGGACTGATGTACAATAAGTTTTATTTGCTGCTTATTGTCAGTTGGCACAATGTTCAAAAGAAAAAATGTTCCCCACATCCCAATGAAAAAATATTTCCCTGTATGGTTATTGAAAGAAAATACATCATAGTAAATTCAACCTTTTTTTGGATGACAGAAATAAAAGAAAATCACAGCACATTCTAATTATGGTGAGCATAAATTAAAACACAAAAAGTGTTCAGCCTGAAGCCACATAATTTTTAATTAAATGAAAAAAGTTAGAGGGAATCTTTGTGGAGAAATCAAGTAAAGCTAACAGTTTTTTCCTGGTCCAGTCTAAGATGTGGGAAATGAAGTTTTTATCAAGTTATTGTGAGAATACTAAGTCTTATAAAAATGCAATCCTGTTGCTGTGGAATGCTGGACATGAGAAAAGAAGGTGATGCAGTAACCAATATATTTACACTGCAGTAATTGCACTGCCAAGACATTCTTGAAAAGTTTATGAACTTTTTATTAAAATGTCACAAGTGTTTTTAATTTAGCTACAGTATCATATGCCAAAGAACTATTATAAGATATAAAAATCAATGGCTTTGTTTTACCACAAGTAAGGAATAAGGTGGTAAATTAGCAAACAACAATGTAGTTGAACTTTTGTTTCTTGTACTGTACTGGAAATGTAAGAATTTCAGAGCAATAGGAGGAAAAACTTGTCAGGACTACATTCTTGTCATATTGATAATTTTTGTATTTACAATTTTGTATTGTAAACTAGCAGAAATATGGTTTTTTCATGTTTATTCTTCTATTTCTGGAGCAGTGTTCCCCAACCTGTGGTCTGCAGACCAGCACCAGTCTGCAGAAGCTTTCTGCTGGAAATTTTCAGCATAATAAATTTATAGAGTTGGGATGAAGTCTGTTCTTTTCACCGGAAATTTCAGGCCAGTGGCAGTTGAATTATCTGATGGATGAAAACAAAAGTTGGCTTTTATCCTGATAACAATTCATAAAAAATTTCACCTGCTGAAATAAATTATTTTAATTTTTCATTCTGAGATACCTTTTTCCAAGCCCACCTTTCTAATTGTTGGATGATATTCTTGACTGTTTTTTTTTTTCTTGCATCTACCTGCCAAATAGCATTTCAAGCAAAACTTTGGCAAGTTTGCAAAAAATTCATGAAACTTTGCCAGCCTGCAGAATTTGTTGTTGGTATTTTTCAGTCTGCCGGCCCA
>CAJPEX010004232.1:0-23148 GCA_905338405.1 Notodromas monacha | reverse complement strand
CTTCCACTGCGCACCGCAAAAAGCAGGACATGTGCAATATGTTTTTGAGTAAATGTCACATTGTCCCCGGCCATCCATGTGATTCCCAAACTAAGTACATTCACCATCAGCAGCAATTAATGACGTATAATGGTCATGAAAGCGTGCAGTGTTCCTTTTCAAGCAATCCATTAACTGAAATGAGCATACAGCCGAAAACTCTCAGAAAACTCTCAACTCTCATCAGCCAGCTGTTTCTTGAACTGAACATCTCCTAAAGAGGAAGCTTCTTTTAAGGTTGTTTCTGTGGAATTTATGCAGTTGAGTAAGTGCTGTATGCTGCATGCATATAATAGGGCTTCATTGTCATATGGTTATATAATATGGCTTATCATTTTAGTGTTACTTTTAATTGACGATTTAAAGAAAAGTTCACATGGAACTGCATATAACATGCACCTTCATTTTTTACCTGCAAAATTAGTTGTAAAATAAAGGTATCTGCACATATAAGATGCGCAGTAGAATTTTCAATGGAGAATGTTCACAAGTTGAGCATTGAAACAGCTGACATTCTTGAATAATTGTTGTTATTACATGCTGGCAGAATGCAAAATGCATTCAATTCGCTCATCTTTCATAAACCTTCTTTATTGTGATGCCATTGCCACCACCTTTGAGGCAAGGATTCCCAGCACCTGTTCTTTCCCAAGGTACATCTCAAGCAAATAGAGCATTCTTGGCGTCAGATGGCCCATTTGAAAGATATAACCATGTCTTTCATTAAGTTGATTGAGGGATGAGGTATTTTGAGTTGTGTTTGAGGGCAACACTCGAATTTGCAAGAGTCGTCATTTCAGCTTTTGGAATTGTGCATCATGTTGTCAATTTTGGAAATGGTCCACCGTTTATCGGGCTTCCCGCATTTTTGGCCAAGACCTTTTTTCTTACTTTCCCAGCTTGATGTGTATGCTGAGAAGTGAACATTTTCTGTGAAATTGATGACTGCTGAAGAAACCATTTTTTTGTTATCCAACCGTGGTTGCCAGCAGGCTCCTTTGCATCTCAAGACAAATTCAAGGTGCATTCTTGCATCCTGTTTGTGGGTTTGTCACTTTCAGGCTCACATTAAGCACCCAAAATGCGCCTGGGTTGAAAATGCCTATAAGTCAGGAATCAGGGAACATCCAGGAACAGTAAATCCTTTTGTTTTCAGTAATCATTAAATTCATGGATGCCTTTCCTATGCTAGGAATGGTGGAAAAGAGGGCCCCCAGCGAGAGATTTGTTCAGACAAAATTGTTTGCCCGCAGACATAAAATATTGGACTTTTCCCAAGGCCTTGGTATTCTCATTTCCCTTTTTCATTTCAGTGCTGAGAATTTTTCCAAAATACCCCAAATGTGCCCCAGAAGAATTATTCATGGTTGCCAAACTTGAGTGAATCTATTTGGAACCTATAAACGGGCAATGAATAAAACCACATCCCAGAACCCAAAATATCACCCAGAATTCTAGAAACTGTGTGTTTATATAAATCACAGGGTATCAATGGTATCCATCCTTTTTAGGGTAAACATATTTCATCCCTGAAAATGATTTACAGTGAGATCCACAGATGCAGACATAATTGGTGCATCAAGAGTGACCCTAAGTTGAATTGTCCATAAGTCAAGTCTTGTTTTCCCAAAGACTTACATTATATAATTTTTAATCAGTGTTTTATGGAAGAAATATACTCAATAAAAGCAGTTATTGGAGCACTGAATAGTTTATCTCCATACTGTACATTGAAATGTTGGCATCTACAAAAGTAACCTTAAAATAACAAAGAGAGAAGGAAATTTCCTCTATGCAATAGGTATTCTTTCAATTAGCTGAATGGATGAGAAAATGATGTGAGAAATAACAAATAATTTTTTTTGCGTAAATCATTGGGTTGGATATATACAGTATCTGTTTCTTGCGATCAAGCCAAATAAAAATAAATTTTTGTGAATTCTGTTGGCAATTTTATCATGCAATCTCCTCATGTCAAGTCAGTGTCTGTATGTTGGGTCTTTTTTATTGAAAAATAAATGTCCTTATGTCAAGTTGTCCTCATGCTGAGGAGTCTGCATGTGAGGGTCTCACTGTAATGTGCACTATAGTACAGTATTTGACCACAACAGTTGAAACCTTCTCTACTATGCTTTCTTCCTGGAATCAATTTGAATAACTGCTGGAAATGGTACGTTAATACGGAACTGTACAGTATTTGTTTCTCTTCCATGCATGCAGGCGACGAAACGGAACATAAGTGGTTTTCAAAGAGGCATCGTGTTCTCGTCCTACTCCCTGACGGCGTTTGTATCCTCGCCCTTCGCGGGATACTTGGTTCGTTTCTCCTCGTTGACCTCTTGCAGCACGAGGTTGATCCGGTCTTTTCGCAGGTCAGGCGGATCCGTCCCAAGGTGATGGTGGTGACCGGCTGCTTCTTGGCCAGCTTCAGCTGCATCAGCTTCGGGTGAGAAGTTAGTCATGCCCCGACTCCGTTTTAAGCTGCTTTGAATAGGTGTCGCTGCTCGCATGTATCCGAGAGCTTCGTTCATCTTCTCATATACGCGTACACACGTACAGTACTGTACTGTTCTGTATACTCTACTCACTGATGAGTGATGACCATGTAGGCATTCATTCAAATATGAAATGGCAAGAATGTCGCATCTTCGTCTTTATTGTTGTGCTTGGATACGCGGATACAGTCGATTCTGTTTGTCAATGTAGGGCGTTCGTATTTCATATACAGTACATAGAATCTCAATATGCAGCAAATGCCATAGCAACAAAATTTTCAGGATACCAAACTTTTTCCCGAATCATGGCAGACATTCCATGGAGGAATTATTGCTGATGAAATAGCATTATAACAAGCTTCCCTGTTTTAGTATGTAAGAGACAAACTTTTTGAGGGTTGCTTAATAGATTTCTCATCATGTAGAAATTTCTTTACTATAAATCAGGCACAGACTGAGATTTGGTACAGAAAGATCTGAAATGCGATGGTTTCAATTGGCTAGCACTGTATGCAAGCTGTAATCAATGAACAATGCCAAACATTATTCCAAGTATAGTGGTTCTGTATGCATCATCATCCTCCCAGGATGAAGTGCTTGATGAAACTGATGAATGCTTGATTGCATCCAAAATATTTTCAGTAGATCACCCAGTTTTTCAAAAAACAATGGTAATTTGAGAATGCCAGAAAATTAAGCAAGATTTCAATTAGTTATATACAAATCTGTGATGTGAAGCATTTTTCCACAGTCATCAATGTTGAAAATCTCATGAGAAAGTATTCAGTACAGCTAAATTTTTTTTGCAGTCTCCAAAATTTTTTTCGAAAACAAGGTATCACTGATGCAACAGAGGAGTTGAATGATGGCTTTCTGAATGCAAGCCGTCTTCATATGTACTGTACTGTGTTCAAGTCGTTCCAATTTGCGGCATAATTTTCTCTGTTATCTGGATGCAAACCTCATATTGGGTCATATCTCGAAGAGGTCTCAGAGGAGCAAGTTTACTTTGATAGCAGACATTTTATGACGCAGTTTGTTTTGCCTTTCCCTAATTCGTGCTATTGCGAGATTAGATATACAATACTGGATCATGGACCACACCACAGTGAAATCGCATTTGGTTCTTTTTCATGGCATGCTGCTACATTTTCATGCAAAAGCTCTATATTATAGTAGATGAGTCGGTCAGATAGAGTAAAAGCAAGAAAAAGGAATGATGTAAAATGAGAATACTGCTGTAATAAATCCCCGATCCGATGGAGGAAATATAGTACGACGTACATAACTTAGTATATTGCCACAGGTTCAAGAGTCATGTGTATTTACGGCCTGTGAACAGTGGAATACACCTTACATATTTTCCCTGAATCAAGGCAGGAACTGACATGAATGATGATGCGAAGTTATGCTACTGTGGATTGATCATGAGAAACGATTATTGAGACACTCTGGGTTTGTCGCAAATATATGTCGAGTGCACTACTTATTCTCTCAAAAGTGGGTGTTGACGATGGAAATGAGAATCCTTGCCCTATCCGAAAAATTTTAATTCTTCCCATGCAATTTTTCCATAACTGTATTTCCTTAAATATTTCCAAGAAACGGAAGATTGCGATTCCAGCCCAAGTGGGGAAATTGGTGCACTCTGGGGATATGTTTGTAATTCTACACAGTTATCCTGCTGTGCACTTGAAGTATACCAAAGTTCTTCTGTTGCACATGCATATCCCTAATGTGTACCAATTGTTTGTTCACATCAGGATTACTCAGGGTCACATTTGTAAGCAAGTAATAAGTTACACCAAGGTTACAGTTGGTGCATTTGTGTGATACTCCTGTTATGTCACATTTGTGCACCAAGTGTAGCCCTGGAATAGTAGCAGAATTTCCTCTACAGGAGTGCACACTTGTAACCCCAGAATATCCCATATGCACCAGTTGTGACCCTGGTGTGCAACTACTGTGGGGTCACAGCAAAAATAGCTCCCCACTCAGGAGATTAATGAAGAAAAAGGGAAAGTACTGTAAATCCCTCTCCAAAACAGAGATGAAAGCCTGGTTCAGTGAATTTCAAGTTTTAACTAATAACAATAACGAAAAACACTGATATTGAAATGAAGCACAAGTGGCAGATCTGAAACCAAGCAGGAATATAAAAGCAATGGCCCAAAACCGTCAAATTGAAAGATGAGGTTCTCTTCAATTTCATCAAATGGCTGTGCGACAGTATGTTCACTTGCTCACTGATGATGAAAAATTCCACGCATCGTCTGCCGCTCACGGATTAAAACATCAAAACTCAAATATTGTATAGGAGTGCCTTATTATGCACATTGAAAATGATTTTTCCTTGGTTAATCTCCCGGCCGTTCTTGATGAGGTGACTGTTGAAAATGTAGCGTACAACTCGGTAAGATATTGAAATTAGTTGCTGACTGATTTCAAAGTTCTCATGATCCATACTATGCACATACGTTCGTAGTCTATGGACACACGAACTATTACATGTCCATGATAAAGATTGGTTTTTGGTAATAACTCCATTTGAGACATTCAATGGAAAACTTGACTAGATATCCTACAACTATGATTTCTCCAGCAGCCTCGACGTGAATTGAAGTACTTACTGCTGGAATCCCGAACTTTAAAATTATTTTGAATCTCAAACTTTCTCTTGCTTGGATTTCTTACATTTCTCGCCGAATTGGAGGAATGAGTATAAAAGAGAAGCGATGAAGGCCAGGAACTGTAGAATGCGTACATGACGTATGTACTGATTGAGATCTGCTGGTACGTGTCATCATCAGAGAACTGTACTGCTGTACAGTATATTGCAGAAGCAGCATCAACACGTACTGCAGCAATTTTAATAGCTATAGGGTGTGCAAACCCGACTAAGGCTCATCGGCAGCATGTCTGCCGATGAGCCTGTGGCAGACAGGCTCATTGGCAGTGTCTGTGATGTGTGTCTGTCTGTGTGATGTGTCTGCATGTGCATTAGGTGAGGACCAGCATTGCTAAATTATCTAATCATTAGGTTCGTGGAATAAACGCCGCAAGCAGAAGCTGGCTGCATACATCATGCATCAGGAATACCGGGAGATCGTTTTATAATAAGAGGATAAATTAAAATGCAGAGAAAATATCGAAGCTGCAGAACGAATTTCTCCCGGCAACCGCGATTATTTCCTGCATGATCTAGAATACCAGCAGATAATGGAAGACGCTTCTGGTACATGATTGCAGGTTCACGAATCTCATCCAGGGCAGCGTCCCGTTCTTCGCGGTGTCCTTGCTCGTGCGGATCGCCGAGGGGCTCGGTTACGGCATCTTCACGACTGCGAGCTACACCATCATCTTCAAAATGTTTCCCGACTCTTTCGCCAAAATCATCGTGAGTTTTTCCTTCGTCCGCCTGCGCGTAGACACAGCACCAGTAGTGCTGAGCAAAGATTGGCCTTCAAATAGCTGCATAACTCACGGCACTGATTCGTTATTCATACACTGTACACTCCTGTTTACCTACATGCGTTCCATGCACTGCATGATAGGGCCTGCTGGAAACCTTCGCCGGCATCGGACTGGCAGCGGGGCCTGCACTCGGAGGCGCTCTGAACGAGGTGAGCGACATCTGTATTGCTGATCCGCACTAAACATGCAAAGGCGTACGCGAAGATGATTCAGGTGCTACCTCCCAATTCGACGTCCCGCAATTCGTCGCTCCTGCGATTCCGCGGTCGAATTAGTTGGGACGTCGACTTGCAATTCAACCTCTTGCCCCACGAGTTGACTCGAAGAGAGACTTGAAATGTCAAATACTGTGCAGAAAAACTTGAATTTGAGATTGTCTCGTAATGTGACCCTTTCCCAGCAATGGATCAGTGTCGAAATGCGGGGCACCACCTGTATCGCCTTTTTGTCGTCGCAATGTGTGCCTGCTGCTGTAAACACCCGTATTAACACCAGCAGAGTACACATACATACATACAGGATACAAGTAAATCCATTACAACATGTGTCGTTATAACGCTTTTTTCTTGGTCCCAGTATGCAGCAGTTTCTTCATTTCTGGGACTATGCTATAAAAATGTTGTGTTGTCAAATTAAGTTCATTCTTAGTAGTGCTTGCATGACACTTCATAATCAACAGGTTTTTAGCCATTCTTTCATGAAGTTGAAATGATGAATTTGTAAAGTTATTTTCGTATGATTCTGCTCTATTTCAAGGAAAATTCAGTTGTTGAAGATTGAATTGAATTATATTTGTAGTGCCTGTTAATGTCAACCTACATGCATTTAATTCAGTTCAATCATTATACTTCCAGAAAATGTAAGCAATCGAAGGAAAAACATGCATCGTGCTTTAAATTTTGAACTTTCTAATTTATCACTACAACATAAATGGGAAATGATGGTGATGATTCTTCGCATAAATGTTGCGGAAGTACAAGATTTCATCAGGTGCTTCCCAGCACATAATATTAGTTCTGCATGCTTATTTACTATGAATCTTATCATGAGGAATTGCCATGGGTTAAAAATGTTTGTAGGTCCCTGAGAGTTCATTGTAAGGATATTTGCTGCATATATATATATATATATATATATATATATATAGACCTGCCAGTTCTTTCTCAGGTCTCTTGAATATAGTTTACAGTACTACCATATTTACTCAAGTACCACGCCACGTCAAGTAAGGCATGCACAGGGCTTTTTCAGTTGGACATTTTTCTAAAATCTTATCCCCCAGTAAGATGTGCACCCCTACTTTTAGTGAATCTGAAACCACAAAATTTCAAAAATAAAAACAAAAGATTGACTTTAGACATGAATTGAAAAAATTTTTATGAACAAAGTTGACAAAGTCATGTTGTTTCAAAAGAACAATGTAGACAAGGTTTAAAGAGGTAATATTAATTCATATAACGTGTGTATTGAAGGATTTTGAAGAACCTTTTACACATGGGTGAGTACTACGCCACCCCTTTTCTTTTTGAAATTTGAGAAAAAAGGTGTGCCTGGTACTCAAGTAAATACAGTACTGTATATTGTACTTCAGTGCACATTCCTATTCATGCTAGATTTTTTTTTTGCTTCCCGATACTGTATACACTATACAGCTAGTACATTTACACATGCTAATTTATGGCCAGGATCCGCTCATTTCCGGAACGCACCGCCTTTGTGTCATAGCATTCATATAGTGCTTTGCCGTTTTCTGGTTTGCAGCAATTGAAAAAGCCCGATTTTTTATTTCATTATTGTTTTGCGTGAACAATGCGTAGGTTGAGCCAGAAACCAATGTTCGAGACTGGTATATAGCGAATCTGTTCATGTGCTACCCTTTCAATGTTCTGGTACACTATAAACACACTATTGCCTACTTTTTTCCGTTTGGAATTCAAGGGGAAATTTAGGTACTGCATGAGTCACGATCTTTATGTGGTATACAGAAGGGTAGTTAACAGAGCCATGCATATTACGCGTATCAGTACATAGTAGGAGATGCGGACTTGATGACTTTTGCGGGTTACCGGGTCAGCCGCCAGCCGTTCAATTCACGGTCGCGCACCTGCCAGCTGTCAAACGCCAGTCCCTCCAATTGCCAGCCAGGGCAGTGCTTGGTCTCTCCAATCCCCAGCCCACCAAACTGCGGTCAGGTCACCCGATTGTCGAGGAACCCCAACAATCCGGTGACTAGGATCCCATTGATTCTAAAATCCTGGTTGCAGTGTCTTTCCAGTCTTTGGGGGAGCAGAATGGTTTACTGCAACAGATAATTTTTTTGCACAAAATTGAATCTTGTAAAAAATTTTGCGAAAAGAAAAAACTCATCCATCCCAACCTAAACTAACCTAACCTAAATTAACCTAACCTAACCAAACCTAACCTAACCTAAATTAAAACAACATAAATTGAACTAACCTAACATTGCTGAAATTTTGCAAAAAAAATCATCTGTGGCAGGAAACCATTCTGATCTTCAAACACTGCAAAACAGGATTTCAGAATCAATGGGATCCTAGTCACCCAATTGTTCGGGTGCCCCGACAATTGAGTGACCGGACCGCAGTTTGGTGGGCTGGGGATTGGAGAGACCAAGCACTGCCCTGGCTGGCAATTGGAGGGACCAGCGTTTGATGGCTGGCGGGTGCGCGACCGTGAATTGAACGGCTGGCGGCTGACCGGACATGCTTTTGCGGTGACTGCGTTCACAATTTGGAACATTTCGAGGAATAGATTAGATATTTTCACACACTGTGCATCATTCGGAAAATTTTGAATCCCTTTCACATGGCGAAAAATCAGAAAACGTCATCCAAAACTCGAATGTTTTGTATAATGTTTGAAACAAACTGTGCAGCAGAAGATGAACCTCCCAGAAGACATTGTCCCTTCACCATGAAAAGAAGTTCACAAGGCAGAAATATCATGCAGCCTGAACAAGCATTGCCATACTGACATAACTGATGGAATAAGAAAAGAAAGCTCTGAAAGGAGAAGCACCAAGTGATAGGCTTTCAAAAACAAATGAGTAGAAAGGGTCAGTGCTGATAAGGTTCACTTTGTACTTTTGCTAGTGATGGAGGCTGAGGAATTTTTACAAGAGACACGTAAATATAGGCTTAAAAACAGAAATCATTGAAACTGTAGGTATCTGGAGTCATACCGTCCATTTGTTGCTAGTCTTCGAATGTCCATCATGACGATGAGTGGACATTTCCGCTTGTCAAGGTGTGCATCATCTGTCATCAGGGCCTCACTTCTGTACTTTTGGCTGTACTGTACTCACAAGTAATCCTCCATCAGCAGCAGCAAAAAGTCTCGGTTTTTTCTTTTCTTTTCTTTTCAACAGGTCGGTGGGTTCTTTGCGCCTTTCATGTTTCTCGGCGGACTCTTCCTCGTCACAAGTGTGATGCTCATCTGCGCCGTCCCTCCGGAACACAGTGATTTCATTTTGCTTCTCTTCCAACATCTCTGCCACTGTCTCGCCATCAAGCACGATGGAATGAAATATGCCGACGGGGTTATTTGTTTTTTTTTTCTTTCTTGTTTTCTATGCAGAATACGTGGCCTCCGGGACTAGTAGCGATGACAAGCACGTGGCCGACAACGGGATGAGGGGCAAGCATCTGTTCATGGACGTCCAAGCCTTGCTCTCCATCATCCACGTGTTCTATGCCAGTTTCATGTTCTCCTACGCGTTTCCGGTCCTCGAGCCTCACCTGACTGAAGAGGTAAAGGTTCTAATTTTTTTTAGCACACTGATGCACAGTCAGTGGGACGTTTCATATAACGATGATGATGATGAGACTTGCTGCAGCACAGCAGAAGCCTGCTGGCTTCCGGTGCTGCGTGCATATGATTGCCAAAACTGTCAGCGAAACAGACGAGCTGCACAACATTTGGAAGATGAGGGCTTGTGCGATTAATTGAATAAGTACAGTGAGACCCCCACATGCGGACACCTTGACCTGCGGACAATTCGACATAGGGACACTTATTTTCCTGTAAAAAATTAATAGAAAGGCCCAACATGAGGACAATGACTTGACATTCGGACATTTTGTGATGAAATTGCAAATGCATTTCAGGCCAAGTTACAAGCAATAGATATTTCCAAGCATGAAATTGAAGTAACAAAAGTTCTTGGGAATATCTCTCACCAATTTACCATCCATTCATTCAGCAAATTTTAAAAAATTACCACCAGCATAGAGGGACTTCTACAATTGTTCACTTGAATTTTATTTTTGTAGATGCCAAAATTGCAATGTACAGTACAGAGATACACTATTCAATGCTCCAAATGTTCTTATTGAGTTGAAAATGTATTCAGTGATTCAAATTCCAGTGGCAAAAAATCTTCTTCAGGGAATTCTGAAGAATATTTCTCCAATAAAACACCAATTAAAAATTATTTAATGTAAGTCTTTGGGAAAGCAAGACTCAACTTAGGGACACTCTGGATGCACCAATTATTTCTGCATCTTGGTGTCTAGCTGCAAATGTGTATATTGTATGTTTCAGAATTAAGTTTAGTTCAAGGATTCTTTCAAATGGGTTGTTTCTGTTGTATTTTTGCATCTAAATCATTTTAAAATTTCGATTTATCTCAATGATTCCCCGTATTCGCGTCCTATGTCCAGGATTTTTTTCCCTTGGGAATTGGAAACATCTTTGTTCTTTCTGCTAGAAATAGTCGTGAGCAGTGCAGAGTTGCCAATTCTCCTTGCCCGGTTGGTCGTTATCCAATAATTTCTAGTCTGCTCTGAAGCAATAAGTCTGCTCAGTTATCATTTCACTGACCTTTGGTTAAAGCGAAATACACTATACCTGTATTACTGTGCAAAACAAATATCATGGGAAACAAATCCCAACATCCAGTGATTGAAAAGCTGGAGAAAATCCATGTAAATTATGGAATTTGTCTTTTTTTACTTTGCTCCGCACTTTAAGGATTGAGTGATGATCGTATTTCCCGAAGCGTGCTGAAAGAAGAGTCCGAAAAAGCTAATCAGGATCTATATTCTATCATTTGAAAAATGACTCAGTCTAATATCACAATTCACCCTGCCACATTTTACGAGAAATTTTGCGTTCCTGGAGAAGTACTCGCATAGTTATTTTCACTTGAGAAATTTTCGATTAAAATCTAGCTACAGAAGATATCAAAAAGTTGTCTTCGAGAAGAATTCAGTCCATATAAAAACGTTTTTTGTCAATTAATTTGTATATGCCGAAATGTGAAGAACAGAGCAAGTCACCAGCTGCATGTTCCGCGAAAAAAAGCAGACATTACTTCATATTTTAATTGGAAAATTTCAGACTCAGAGCATCAACTTGAAAACTTTACCTGTGTAACATATCTGTTGGTTTAATTCAGTCATAGCATATTTTGCTCGACCATCTTCAGTATCATTGCACCAATAACACTTAGGCTATGCAGTGGAGCCTCAAGATGCAGACATTCTGTAATAATTGGTTCTTGGACCTTTGTCCGGCTATTAGAACATCATCATTGTGGATAATATTTCCCCATAGACTTGAATGAAATTATTTTTAATCGGTTCTCCTGGTCTACAATTTGGAAACTGATAGGACCCTCAAGATTCAATGAAAATTGTTTCCCAACTTCAAGATACAGGAATAACTGTGCCTGGCAGAAGTGAACCACTCAGAATTTAATCCTTTAGCATACAAAAGGAGTTCAAGAATCAGCAAATGAGAAGTCTAGCCATATACTGTACTCATCACAGATGATGCGAAAAAAATCTTCAAAAAGCACAAATTTAGCCAGTTTTCCATTATTAATTAGTGTAATGAAATATTTCTCCCAAATTGTTTTGAATATCAATAATTAACCTCCATTTGTTCAAGATATCAGAAAAATTGTTCTTGAAATGTTGGCAAAATGTCCGTGCTTTGGGACATTGTCCTGATGTATTTGCAGACTTTTCGTAAAGTGCGTGTCCCCTTAGTCGAATTTACTGTATGTTGGGGTCCCAGCCCACTATGCACTTCCAGAATTCAGTATGGTGCACTTATCCACTAATGATACAGTACATGGAACCTGTATTGAGCACAGATATCCGTGTATAGAGTTGGCTGTTACACCCCGTTTATTCACGCCCGGTCAAGAGCTATTAATACCCGAAAGAAGCGGCGCGCCACTGAAAACGATATCTGTGATTCACAGCACAAATTGTCGGCGATGAACGTGGCGTTGGTGTTCTGCGCTATCCTGGGCCCCTACGCCGTCAGCACCCTGGTGGCGGGACACTTGATCCACAAGGTGCCGGGCAGCCTGTGGCTGAGCATCGGCGGAGGCTGGCTGAGTCTCACCATCGGCTACTTGCTGCTGGGGCCGTCGCTCATGGAGTCCATCATCCCGGGGTGAGTGCGTTGATTACAGTGCACCATCACAATGAAAAAAAAAAATGAATAAGTGAATCAAAAGTAAATAAACGTGAACCTTGCTGAAATGAATACCTCCCTAACTCGATTGTTTTCAAGTCCCTGTCTGGATTCCCATGGAAACAATGCTTTAAAAGCCTCCCTAAGTCAAAGTAGTTTTCTCTCAAACCTCTGTAAGTTGAATTTTCTGAGGCCTTTTGATCATTATTTCCTTGAAATATGATTGAGAAAATCAACAAAACAGATTATTTTATGCATTTTGAAATCAAGTGAAGGAGTGATTGAACAAATGAACCCCTGCCCACAAGTTCAGCAAGCTGGTAAGTCATTAAGAAGCAATTTTAGGCCCAGAATGTCCTCATCTAAATTCCCATTTTTGTTGCAGCAAAAATATTTGTTTCCTTTCCTCAAAAAATCAAAACCTCCCTAAGTTGAAACCTTCCAGAGTCAAAGTTTTTTTCTGGTCCCTAGAAATTTCACTTAGAGAGGTTCACCTGTACTGCTGTGAAGTATAAGTTGAATGAAATGAAATAATGAAAGTACCCTGGCCGTTTCTGGAATAAGTGACGCTTGTTCAAAGAGAATGATTAGGATGCATGCAAATACCCTGGATACTGACCATTTTTATCATACACAGGGACCTGTGGGTCAAGATCGTGGCGCTGGTGCTGGTGGGGTCGGGTCTGGGGCTCACAACGGTGCCCACTTTCGAAGCACTCCGGAGAGCTGCTATGTGAGCATCTCTTATTGTATACATGATGTACATATTGTCAGTAATGCTGTTGATACACTGTCGGGAACAGCCAGAAGTCACAGGGTGCAGTTTAGTACATTTTTTTCCAGAACTTGCTTTGGATATTTTTTTGAAAGAAAAGAAAATCGCCGAAAATTTAGTAAAAATGAATTTTGAATTATTTAGAGGATATCTTAGTGGAAACAATTCCAACGGCAAACATTTATTCGGAAAATGCATTACACCCTAGCGGTGACTTCTGGGAGTACGACGGCGAAGAATGATCTCAAAGGGATTGACTTTGAGGACAGCGACAACCTCATATCTGCCGTCGAAGATCAGCTTAATCAACTAAAAGGGAATTCAATTTTTGGCACTTTAATATCATTTGTTTTATTGTATGAAAAAATGCATGAAAATCGGCGGAGCGTGGGTTGAACTGCACTGAAGTGTTGCCAAATGATTGGGGTTTGTAATTTAAAAAAAAATGAAAATAAGGAATTGTTGAAACTCAGCTATAATGGATATACAGTATTTTGAAAAGTTGCAAAAGAGATGAAGAAACTCTCACGTATGCAGGCATTATAGAACGGATTAACGAACCTTGGAAACGACTGTTGACCAGCATGGCAGTAAAGCATAATAGCTTACCTTGCTCATGGAAGAATCCCCTGCTTATGGAAGAAAGGTAGATTAGATGCCCGAGGAGAATTCATGAAAAAAGCACTGCATCATACAAAAAAATTACTTTCGACAAATTTTCAAAGGAGTGCTAGCATGAATCACGAGATACAGTGTATATAGTCTTACAATGAAATAGCTGCCGTTTCACGAACCTGACTCCGCTGTTTTTAATATTATTGCACCACAAGAAGCTGAGTGCGTGATGGTCTTTTTTCAGAAGAACTGCGTTGCTTTGCTGAGATAACCATCATGTCATTCGCGGAAGTATGGCTCTATTGTCTCTCAGAAGAAAAAAGTTACATTCTTCCGAATCGTCTGATCAAAAAGCCGGCGTTCTTTTTTTTTTCAAATGCTTCAACGATATCAGAAAAGCTTGAAAACGTGTNTGTCAAAGGAAAAGAACGGCTTTGACGGATCATTTGCACCATCTAGATATCAAACCGTGGTTCATCCTCTCATAACAATCAAAGCACAGTCGTTGAGAAGTATGAAACAAAAACACTAAGAGCTCTCCTAAGAAGTTCGTGTACAGTATACTGTAGTCCTGTAATGTAAACTTTGCTAAAATAAGTTGGTTTTCTGGGAAGTGGTCAATTACGATACCTTCTTCACGCAGGGAAGCTGGATTCAGCGACGACATCAAAACATACGGCATCATTTCGGGAACATTCAATGCCTTCTACTGCCTCGGGTGAGTCGAGTGCCTCCTTTAGAATTAAACGGGGCCCCGACATACGGACGATGAGGGACGCTTCAAACTCGAACTCTATCTGTCCCAATATCCGGATCAGATCTCAAGATATGGACACTAGACCCCCCACATTTCTAGTCAAATTCCAAAAAAAATATTTTTAACACTTTTTCGCCATTCCTGCAAATTGAGCTGCTCATATTCACGAATATTGGATATGAAATCAATTACTGTACAACTGCCCTATAATTCATGATCCGAAGCATACTAACTTCGTGATTCTTATTTCAGTTATTTCCATCGTATGTGCGCAGTCTGTAAAGGTGTGGGCTTGTTTTTTTTTTGTTTTGTTTTTTTTGTTGTGGCTCCTTTGCATGCCAAAAGATGAGATTATACATGCATGAGTTTATTTTGCTTAGCTATTTTATGCATCTCGAAGTACAGTAGATGGAAATTAATTGATTCTCAATCGTTTTTGGGAACTTTTTCAACATTATATAATATCAGCAGCAGGAGAACCAATCGAGTGCATTACATTATCAATTGAGACCTCAGGGAATACGTGATATGGCATGCGGATATTCCGACATACATGGCCCTAGTACCAATTGCGTCCGCATCTCGGGGCCCCACCGCGATCAAAGCGCTGGACCTAATTGCCTTGATCTCTCGCTCCATATGCTCATTCATCGTCATGCAGGGAGGCGGTTGGTCCGGTTGTGGCAGGGTTTGTCGACGACCTCAAGGGATTCCAATTCACTATGCTCGTGGCTATGATCGAGTGCGGGTGCTTGGTTCGTGTCTGCCATTACTCCCATGGACCTGGGCAATAGGGATATAGTATAACTTCATGCGAACCTGGTTATGTATTTTCCAGGTGGCGCTGAGTGTTCTCTCGCATCTCTTGTCGGTGTACCCAGGCATGCGCTGCCAACGACGGGAGGCACAACAAGAGCCGCCTGCTGCTGCAGAAGCTAGGAAGTCATCTTTGATCAGTCCCAGGGATTCTTCGCCGGCAGAGCAAGCCCTCGATTCGGAAACCAAATTATGAAAATCGTTCCTATAGAACTATACTGTAAATGCTTCTTGAAAATAAATGCCCGACAGGTTATGATCAGCACTTCTCGCACAGCCCTTGTTTCATTTGGTGCATTGTATCGCCAGTTTAATCGACGAACATAATCCTAGACTAGGTGAGAGTGTGCTCAAGTCGCTGAAGGCTTTCCATCGGCAATAAAGGAAGCGGAAGAATTTCCTAGATGGAATGGCGTGCGATCTTCAGAAGAATATATGCCTGACATATACTTCTGCTTCAAAAGTTTTCCAGCATGCAGCTGCTGTGAAGTCAGTAAAAGAATCCCGTTCATCGCACAGGTGAATAGTGAGGAAAGCGGTTTTTCGATTCACACAAAAAAAAATTAATTCACCTGGGGTTACTCTACTTCGACTGCATGGCTGGTCAATAATAACCTGCTTTGTGAATTATACACTGCTGTAATGGAGGGGAATGCAGGAGAATGTTGCTTTCTACGTCTTCTGATGTCTGTTTTTTCAATACTAAGATATAACGGTGGTCCACAAAAATTTGGGTCGAGTTTCAAGCAAAAACCTGCAACACTTTAATCAGAAGATAAAAATATATATGATGTGCATTCAATGAATGCTCAAATCTGCTCCTTTCAAACTGTTCTTGTTACACATGTTTAATTAGTTGAGCAGTTTGGCTTTTTTCAAAAATGTTACTTTGATGAAGTTTCTTGAATTCAGATGAGGACTATTCACTCCAAGTTGATAATCTGAACTATTTTCCAATGAGATCTAACATTTTACAGTAATATATTGTCAAATGACTTAATTGCACAAATTTTTTAACAGTGAGACCCCCAGAGGCAGACAGAATTGGTGCATTGAGAGTGTCCCTAAGTTGCATTGTCACTAATTCAAGACTTGTTTTCCCATACATTTACATTACAGTGGTACCTTGCAATACAAACGTAATCCATTCCAGGGCTATGTTTGTAGTATGAAACATTTGTTATGCAAAACAATATTTCCCATAGACTTGCACAGGAAATTGTTTAATCCATTGCAGAAAATTGAAGAAAATTAATTTTTAAGGGGAAGAACAGTTGTGTGTCTTAGACAGTAGTTTTAGACAGTGGCATGATTAAAAGGATAAAATGAGGATTTAACTTAAATTTTGAAGAGGGTATAGATTGCAGGTTTCAAAATTTTTCTTCATGGGGGTTATGCTTACAAAAAAATTCTTTAAAATGGAATTGCCTTCGAGCATAACCACTGCAATTCAAATTTTAGGCTTGAGGTTAGAACCACAAATCCACAGGTTGAAATCATCAATGCAAACATTTTCAACATTGCATGTAGGGGGGTTATGCTCAAGGCAGAATTTTTTTGAAAATGTGTCTGCTTTGAGCATAACCCTCTTAGAAACAATAAATGTTGAAAAAAATATAACAGGTTAGGCTCACTTGGAAGCCATTTTTGACAATGCAATGAACACCTTCTAAGAAATCGACTTGAATCAACATTTTTGAAAATTTTGATGGGGGAAATCCAGATTAATCTTCAATTTCAAAGACAATTTTAATCTCAATATTTTTAGGAAATCTGAATTGCAGGCTTTAAAAATTATTCTGAGGCAGTTATGATTTTTAAAGCCTTCAATTTAGATTTCCTGAAAATATTGTGATGAAAATTGTTTTTTAAATTGAAGTTTCATCTGGATTTCCCCCATCAAAATTTTCAAAAATTTTGGTTCAAGTTAATTTCTCAGAAAGTGTTGATTCCAGGGTCAAAACTAGCTTCCAATAAGTAAGCCTAACCTGTTAGATTTTCTCAACCTCTCTATGGTTTTCTATGGAAGAAATATTCTGCAGGATTCCATGAAAAAAAGGTTTTTGCCCCTTGAATTTGATTCAGTGAACTTTTTTTCAGCCTAATAAGAACATTTGGAGCATTGAATAGTATACCACTGTACAGTTCATTGAATTGTTGGCAAACCTCTTTGGCTCAAAACCTCTTCTGCTCCAAACCTCTTCTGCTCCAACCATTTCAGCTGCAACCCTTTTCAGCTCCAACCCTTTTCAGATCCGACCCTTTTCAGCTCCAAACCTCTTTGGCTCCAAACCTCTTCAGCTCCAACCCTCGTCAGCTCCAACCCTCTTCAGCTCCAACCTTTTCAGCTCCAACTCTTTTCAGCTCCAACCCTTTTCAGCTCCAAACCTCTTCAGCTCCAACCTTTTCAGCTCCAACCTTTTCAGCTCCAACCCTTTTCAGCTCCAACCTTTTTCAGCTGCAACCCTTTTCAGCTCCAACCCTATTCAGCTCCAAACCTTTTCAGCTCCAACCTTTTCAGCTCCAACCCTTTTCAGCTCCAAACCTTTTCAGCTCCAACCCTCTTTAGCTCCAACCCTTTCCAGCTCCAACCCTATTCAGCTCCAATCCTCTTCAGATCCAACCCTATTCAGCTCCAACCCTTTTCAGCTCCAACCTTTTTCAGCTCCAAAACTTTTCAGCTCCAAACCTCTTCAACTCAAACCTTTTCAGCTCCAACTCTTTTCAGCTCCAACCCTTTTCAGCTCCAAACCTTTTCAGCTCCAACCTTTTCAGCTCCAACCCTCTTCAGCTCCAACCCTTTTCAGCTCCAACCCTTTTCAGCTCCAAACCTCTTCAGCTCCAAACCTCTTCAGCTCCCAACTTTTCAGCTCCAACCTGCTTCAGCTCCAACCCTTTTCAGCTCCAACCTTTTTCAGCTCCAACCCTTTTCAGCACCAACCCTATTCACCTCCAAACCTCTTCAGCTCTAACACTTCTCAGCTCCAAATCTCTTCAGCTCAAACCTTTTTAGCTCCAAACCTCTTCAGCTCCAAACCTCTTCAGCTCCAACCTTTTTCAGCTCCAAACCTTTTCAGCTCCAACCCTCTTCAGCTCCAACCCTTTTCAGCTCCAACCTCTTTCAGCTCCAACCTTTTTCAGCTCCAACCTATTTCAGCTGCAACCCTTTTCAGCTCCAACCCTTTTCAGCTCCAACCCTTTTCAGCTCCAAACTTTTCAGCTCCAACCCACTTCAGCTCCAAACCTATTCAGCTCCAAACCTCTCCAGCTCCAACCTTTTCAGCTCCAACCCTTTTCAGCTCCAAACCTCTTCAGCTACAACCTTTTCAGCTCCAACTCTTTTCAGCTCCAACCCTTTTCAGCTCCAAACCTCTTCAGCTCCAACCATTTCAGCTCCAACCCTCTTCAGCTCCAACCCTTTTCAGCTCCAACCTTTTTCAGCTCCAACCCTTTTCAGCTCCAACCCTTTTCAGCTCCAACCCTGTCGGGTCGCGCGGGGGCTACTTTGTAGCCCCTTGTAGCGTATTTGGCGAAGGCTCTTAGAAACCGGTGCCTAGCACCAAGAAGGACAGAAGTACCTGCTATCTTCCATGGGACGTTCACCTGCTACCTCAAGAAACGGGTTTCAAAACCTGCCCAGGAAAAATTTGTAGAGGAAGCCAGAAATGACCAGTATGGTCACTCGCTGACTTCATCTGAGAAGGGAAGCATCTCCAAGTGGATTGAGCATTCTACTGTTTGGGTTACTGTTCTAAGTTGTCTGTTGTGATTGTTCTAAGTGTTGTGTCCATCTCTGTTTGCTTAACTGTTTGTTCTAGCAGATATCAAAACTGATTGTTCTTGGGACTCCTGTAAGGAGGATCCAGCCTCATAAAGGCTGATTGCTCTGTTCCTTTATTTTATAAAACCTTTGTGTTTCCGGCACGACAAAACTGGTGGCCAGTTCAACTGCCTTGTAAAGGCTTCAAATCCATTAAGCACCATTAAAGTAAAACTGAAGTGTTGAAATTCTATTCAGTGCGAATTCCTGTGAGTGTGAAATGTCGAAGTTTTCAATTTTGTGCATTTGTTTGCATTTTTGAAGTTTTGCGGACAGAGACAAATCGCAGCTTGAAGCGCAATGTCTATGAACCCGCCTCAATCACCACCGATCTCAAGCAGGCTGCGCACAGTGCGCCAGCAATGCTTCGATCTCAGGGCAATTGCTCCAACCGAAAGCGGACATCAGATTTTGCTAAGTGCTTCCAGCATCCAAGACCCACCGAGTGGGCAAGTGCAAACCTCTCAAAGGTCAGCACAATCACAAGTACAAGGTTCACAGGTAGGGTCAACTCGTCAGCCAGGTCAACAACCTGAGTCAACGGCTGCAACAAGCAGCCGATCATCAATTCGAGCATCACAGCGACTGAATGCCATACGCCAAATACTTGGCGTTGCAAACGCCGTAGGGGCAATTGATCGCATTTTTAAGACCCCTGAAATAGGACCAACACAAGCGAGATTCAAGCAGCATGTTACGCTACTCTTTGACGCAGCAGCGCAATTCATTGCGCTCCCAGAGGGACCCTTCTAGGAGGCCGAACTTGCAACAATCAGGCAACTGGCCGCAGAGATCAACAGCATCTTAATATATCAGGAAGATATGACAAAGAAAGCTTGGTCCGTACTACGCCCTATGCAACCAAAAGTTGCAGGAGTTGCGTTTCCCGAAGACCCCTTCCTGGAAAAAGCTGAAAGCAAGCCAGCACAGATTCCTGAGGAATCTGATGAAGAAATGGAACATAATACAGGGGAAACTTCAGAAATGGAAGAACAGAATGTTCAAAACGTACGTCAAACAAAGACAGTGCAAAAGCACGAACCTGGGTCTCTTCTTCTGTCTCCAGGGCAGAAAGAACCCAAGATGCCTTCACAAAAAGCTGGCATCTTCAGCCCAAAAGGACCAAGTCAGTTTTCGTTTCTTGGATCTTTGGTGGAAACCATTGATCCGTACAAACGAGCTCTTGAGGTCTTTGGCACTGGACAGCCTTTGAAACTTTCACATGTCAATTTGGTAAAATCGTATGAAAATCAGGCTCAAAAGCCTTCGTTTCTCAAGTTCTCAGGTAAACCGACTGCAGATTATACCTTCGAGAGGATGTGGACCAGTTTTACGCCGGTTCACCTAATCCCCGAAGACCAGTTAATGGACGCGGAGAGGACCAGGATTTTACTTTTGTACCTGGAGGGTGACGCGTGGCGAAATATGGATGCGTTTGCGCATCAAGACGAGGATGTCGAATACTTGGGAGTACTGGATGTACTTTTCACCGAGTATGGCAGAACGGAGGAGTTAAGGACAAAACTGTATTGCGAGTTCAATCACCTACCGACTCCCTCCACCCTTGTTGAATTCCACGACTATTTCGATAACATTGTGAAGATTTTGGAGAAATTAAGTACAATCAAAACCAATATGCACCAGGTGCATCAAAGGTTCGGGCCAGTCCTTGAAGCCCACCTTTGCAGAGGGGGATACTTGGAAATGATCCAAGTCAGAGTGGACAAATGTCCGCAAGCAGAGGCTTATATTGTGAAGTGGCAGAAACGACCACATACACAATACCGCTACATCCACTCATACTTTCAAAAAATGTTGGAACTGGAAGAACCCTCCACGACTTTAGCCTTCAAAAGCTCTGCGGACAACCCAGAGGGGTCCAAAAAAGCGAAGACGAAGGAAGGAAAAGATGACAATGAAAAAGGTCAATCGACCGTGGTTGTGGCAGCAGTAACAGCCACTAGCAGCCAACAACCAAAGAAATACGAGAATAAGCAAAATGGAAATTTGCAGCAAAAACGCCGATGGGATCGGAAGCAGTGTTCTTGATCTAGAAGTCCACCACGCAAATACCAAAAGTGGGGAAGATCCCCTTACAGGCAACAAAGCTGCTCACCGCAGCGATCTCGTCCAGATCAGCGCAGGTCCCTCTACTACGGGAATAACCGAAATGATGACAGACGGGAGCCAGAGTCTTGTAAGAACTACAACAATAAAAGAGAGAATTGCAATCTATGCAATGGGCGACACATGCCAATAGCATGCCCTCTGTCCATACCACAAAGACGGCAGGCTGTGCAACAGCGCCGGCTCTGCCATAATTGTCTCATGGACACTCATTTCACACGAGAATGTCGCTTGAACTACAGATGTCGTAACTGTAGAGGAGCACATCATTCAGCCATTTGCAACCACAATCAGGCAAGACAACCATGTCAGCAACAAGCTGCACAAGCAGTTGTTGCCGCACCAGAGGTTAACCAAGCCGCACCAGCAGCTGCACCTGCAGCACCAGCTCCAGCGCCAGCAGCACCTGCTGCAGTGCCAGTAGCCTCAGCATGACGGGATCTGGCGGCCGAACGCCGGTTGGTACTGGTAGTAGCTGCACCACCAACAACGCCAACATGTGCTTTCATGGAAATGGCCGCCATCCATATAGAACCCACAGGGTGTATAGCGTACGCCCTACTAGATTCAGGATCCCAATTGACGTTAATCACAAGGTTGCTAGTACAGTGCCTTAAACTACCTGTTATCCAATGCCCACCCTATACGATTGGGGGCATAGAAAGAAAGAATCCTGTTACCACATCACAGGCGGTAAAGCTCACCTTCAGGGGGGAGGTGGCAAATTTGCCATCTTATACAACAACGGCAGTGGTAATGCCTCAAGACAAACTGTGGACAGGGAACAACCCTAGCACTCTCCCTTGGCTGGAAGCCTTTGAACCTGTTCTTGCAGACAGGTGTATTTTGCACTCGACCGCACTCTCCTTTGACATAGTTCTGGGGGGAGGCGATCTTGTGCAGCTGTACCAAAATACAGCACCGCCAATCCGAACAACAGGATTTCAGGGAATTCCAACCAATGTGGGAATTGTGGCCCGAGGGACCTGGGCCTCTGACAGACTTCAAGTACCAATCCCTGCTCCACGCGTCCATATGGCCCTTGATGTACCAAATGAGGCCTCTGATGGAGAGTTAAACAGCCTGATTATGCAGTATGTATATCAGGACCAAATAAATATCCTGGGAGACCCCAGAGAAGAACAGCTGACCAGAGATGAGGAGTTTCAAGGGTACCTCAAACAACTAACAGTTAGCCCGAAGGGCAGAGTTGTTGCACCCCTCCTAAAGACCTCATTATATCCAGCCCAGTGCAAACCAAACCTGCGTACTGGCGCACAGTACGCAGGAAGTCTGGCACGTCCTTCAAGTGCTTCAACACCACTCCAGGTGGTCATGGCAGGAAATGCTGCAGACCCAGGAGGAATGTCATGCAACCAGCTCTTCAGTCAAGGAGCCAACATCCTACCCAAGATAACAGAAATCTTGCTGGGGTGGAGATTTGCAGAGAATTTTGCAATTGGAGACATTCGAAAAGCATTTGTGCAGGTGGAACTTGCACCAGAGGATCAATGGGTCCTCATCATCTGCTGGCCGGAGGTCCAGCCGGATGGCAGCATAATTCCAAAATTCTTCCGCTTTCTCCGCCTACCATGGGGCATAAATTGCGCTCCATTCATCCTCAATGCTGCTGTAAGGTTCTTGTAGTGCAAAGCGGTCAACAGGGGCATTATGCCACCCACAGAGCAAGAGGAGCTTGATGCCACAATGTACGTTGATGATCTGCTCATCACTGGGGATACGCCACAAGCGGTCCACCAGAAATTGGCACATGCAAAAG
>CAJPEX010004231.1:0-23152 GCA_905338405.1 Notodromas monacha | reverse complement strand
CGATGCTACTTAGTGAGATGACGATCATGATGAAGAAATCAAAGTAGGGGAGATTCACGACCCAATGAGCTGCTCGTCGGATCCTTGAAAACGCGAGAAAGATCGAACGTTTTCAGAACTTTTTTTTTGTTTGGCACACAGAAGACAAAAGTTCGGAGGTGAGAATAAATGTCTCATATTATTAATCGCATGATGTACTGTATGTGAGTCGAAAACTGTTTTTACGGGTCATTTTTTCTGTCCCAGAGCCGTTTGTGAGAATGATTTCTTTGACAGAGCCCCTCAAACGAACTTTTGTTTGAGTCTACGTAACCCTTGTGCAGCAAAGTTGGGATATTTTTGCACAAATGTCTGCCACTGAGGAGTGGAAATGAAAAAAATCCTACTTTTTTTTCAAGGCAGAAATTTTTGAATGAAAAATTACGAAAATCCCTCACTGCGTGGCATTTTTTCCCGCCATTCCTGGCATAGGATTATAGCATGGAATATTCCAGAAAACAATAGAAAATTTGCCTCCCAGATTTTTCCTGACTTATAGGTCAAGAGTTGTACCCAAATAAAGTGACTGGAACCCAGTTCGACTTTACGGGGTGGGGGTTTTTATGGGGTTGAGGTAACGTGTTAACTTTTTTGGGAGGCGACAGGATCTAACTAGTTCAAAATTCCTAAAGATAAAACATTTTCTTTGTTAATCAGGGTTAGGGCTCTGTGGAGAATTGGTTGAGGACGTTGGATCTGAAGTTCTAAACGCTAAAATAAACAAAAACCCGTCTAGTTTCTCAACTTCCAAAAAGAAAATGAACCCGGTTGTGTCTTCAAGTATACAGTACAGCTCTCGGGGTTCCGTGGAGCACTGACTGAGAAAATTTGATCTAAAACCAAATCACATTTGAAAAAATTTATGTTTAGTACTTTAGTTCTATAGTTTCCTGATACTTCCGAAAAGAAAATGAACCCGAATTTTTCTTCAACTAGACTTGGGGCTCAGCGGAGCATAGATTCAGAACATTAGATCAAAAACCAAATTTTGTATAAAGATAATACGTTCAACGAAATTTGCGTTTAGTTCTAGTTTCTCGACTTCTAAAAAATATTGAGGCTTAATTTTGTCGTCAACTAGACTAAGGTGTCCACGGAGCACAGATTTAAAATTAAAAAAAAAATCTAAAACCAAGTGCAAACAAATCACCTATTTAGGTATATTTTCTTGAGTTACAAAGAGAAATGAGCATAATTTCTGCCTGTGCTACACGTAGGGCTCTGCGGAGCACTGATTCACTGATTGAGAAACTTTGACGTTTCCTGGAGAAATAATCCTAAAAAACAAATAAAAGACTCCGAATAAAAGGACTCAAGGTTTCCTATTTTTTACCTGTAAAGGAGAACATTTTGACTTCAACTATTGGAACTAGGTTATTAAATCAGTGCATGCCTTTCGGGGGTCCGTTTTTTTTTCTTTTATAGTGAGCTAAAGTATATCAGTGGAACATAAACGTTGGGAAAATTTTAATTTTGACTCATCTGTATACTGTAGGAGTGTAGGTGATACAGAACCTTTCACCCCAAATTCAGGCGATCTTGGGTGTTGATACTTCGGGGTACAGGTATTATCTTTTGGTTAACCCCCGCATAAGAAAAGAGACAGAGAGAGAGAGGTACACAGAGAAGGACGATTTGGAATAACCCACGGGTTCGTCGGGGAGCAGATGAACATGGACGAATAAGGCAACATGGGTTTGGGTCCAGTGTCGTCATCGTCATCGTCGCCAGCTACTTTCTCAGTCACACCTTTTCGCGCGAACGTAAGTTTCCCGTCTGCTGTGGCCTGAGTCGGTGAAGCTGGACAGACATTCACCTGAAAAAATGATAAAGACAAGTTTAAGTCGGTATTTAAAAAATAAATAAAAAGAATTCAATGCCTCCGTTTCCTTATTATCTCTACCTGAGGAGCAGTTGTCCCATCAGCATTCACTCCAGTGGAATTCGCAGTGATGGCGTCGATTTCTCGCTGAAGCTCGGCTTCTGCCTTTTCTCGGTCTTCCTCTTGCTGCTCTTCTTCAGCTGCTGTTAGTTCTTGTGCATTTGCCAAGTTGTCCACAGCGATAGCCAAGAACACGTTCAGTAGCGTATCTGTTGTTTTTTAAAGAAAGGTCACATTTCAACAGTGTTTCATGCATTTAAAACTCGAGGAATTTTTATACGTATTAAGTTCAAATTTTTCTCGAATGATGGCAGCACACAATATCTTTTCCAAAAATTATTTGCTCCGAAAATATGTTGCAGCGGATTTACTCGAGGTCACAGAGAATCGATGCGAAAAAGCGTTATTGAAATTGGACTCCTCCTTTGCTTGCTTTACACTTATCAGCTGTAAAAAGCCAGCTTCTTATTCTCTTTGAAAATATAATATTAGTAATCTCCAGCAGTCAGGTCAGTAGTGGATTTGGGACGTTGAAGATTCCATCTTTGAGAAAATTAGAGCAATTATTGTTAACTTACTTTTTTTCAGAAACTCCCACTGCATTTTCAGGCGATCAATTTTTTTGATAAAGATAATGTAATGAAAGCGTGCAATAATATGGAATCTTCATTATCTTATGGCCATCAATGACCAGATATGCTTTCTGTATGAAAATATTTCATGATCTTAAGACCAACACAAAAATGTAATTTTTTATAGTTATCTGCAGTGATATCAATAATTCATCTTAGAATGTCACTGTGCGGAATTTTTCAAGCAGACAAAATATTTTTGAACATTAAGCAGTAATTGGCGCGTCTCAGGACGCGCCTGCAGCTGCAAACCGTCCCCTTGACAAAATAACAATAAAATAAACCCATCTCTGGGCAAAATAATTCTTGCTGAAGAGTCAAATGACCCCTAAAAATCCCAAGATCAGTCCCACCAGCAGCTGGTCGCTGCATGTACTTGCCGAAACCTGATATGCTGAACCATTTGTTGCGCTTTGTCAAAACATTTTTTTCTGCAAAAGAAAGTGTTCCCTGACCCTAAAAACAATTTGTTGCCATCTTCCAAAACATGCGCACCTTGTAAAACCCCGCCAATTTGAAAAACACCCGGTTTTTTGGGAAAACACCCTTCTTCAAACTTCCTAATTTTTTGTCTCGAAAATTACCAGCAGCTGGTGTTTTTCTGTACTCAACACCCAGCTGCTGGGGTTCCCTGCAGGTACTATGTGCCCCGCCCCCCTTTCTTGCTTAAAAACCCCTGATTCTTTGGCCCAAGACACAGTCCAAGTTTTGCGTGCAAAGCGTTACATTGTGTTCTCGAAATTTGTATTCTCTGAAATATTCTACAAGTCCGCGAAAACTGTGGTGCATATTTCCCTGTCAAAACTGTTGTGCATATTTATCTTGTTATACTTACCTGTCGATTTGAACAAAGGCTTGCGCTGTTTGGGAGAGAATCCCTGGTTGGTTCGCGCACCAGCCAATTGCTGTGTTGAATTCATTTTCATCATTTGTATACTTGTCCTCAGGAAATCCTATTTCTATTACTTACCTATAAGTACTAAATTAATTCCTGTCAACTTAATTATTCCAAATAAATACTTGCAAGGTGTACGGCTTGCGTCAGATTTTCTTTCTTCTCGAATAAAAAACCGTACAGTCACAGCGAAACACCGCTTCCAGATACATCAAAATTAACGAAATAATTTACATAAAATTCTTGAAAACATGAGTTCATTCCGGTTACGGACTTTTACTGCAGAGGCATCTTTTATATAAAGAAAATTTGCGATTATTCTGAAAACATTCTCAGCTAGTTCAAGCCACAATTACACACTTCATGTAAGAGTGATCGAAGTTCCGACTGCTCATTCAATTTTTTATTCACAAAAATTTACTATCGGCTCACGGGAATAATTCTGTTACAGAAATTATTCAACAAATCGATTGTCGCACTAGTAAGAATTTCTGGTTGATGAATTGCGGCACTGAAAATATCTACCAGCAGTTGAAAGTGGGAGGAAAAAAGAACGGTATTTTTCTCTGAAATTCGCTCACAGTTTCCGAAAAGCACGAGGATGATGAAGTACAGCGAGTAGATCATGCCGTTGTTGTGGATTCCGCCTTGGCTCACAATGCCAAGGTACATCAACTCGTTCCAATCCTCGCCAGTCAGAATCTGTTCATCACACACAAAAAAAAACAGAAAAAAATGATTGAAATACTGTATCTGAAGACATCATGCATTTTACTAATTTTACGGAATGACAGCTCTTGGAAATTCTACAAGACAGCTCTTCAACTGTTTATTATTTAATTTGGAATGTGGCCACTTCCCTGACGCACTATGTGAGTGGTCAGATTGACAACTATATTGTGTAAACTTAAATTGAGTGCAACTGACTCGTATGCAAAGCTCTATATAATCCAACGTCATATTGCTTCATTTTTAATTTACTTATTTTTCGAATGTCCCATATCAGCACTCAGGCGGCTTTAACTTGAATAACGGACACACGATCGAGTCAACGGTCGAATGTAAATCTCCCGCAACTTTATTATATCCTCTTTCTTTTCAAGTGTCGAAAATAGCACAACCGGTTTTTATTTGTACAGGGTAGCATCGAATAAAACAGGGAAATATAGAAAACTCATTTTATTATCTATGATTTTGATGATGAGCTTGAATTTTCCTCTCGTCAGGGTTCATGTTGGGAATACACACCAAAGTACAGTAAAATACTTGTTTCTTAGAAATAAAGGAAATATTCCCCCTCCTCAAAATCGCAGTGCCAGGAACATCCTTGCATCTCCGAATCTTTGACAAGAACTTCTTCTGCTCTGGTTGGAAAGTAAAACCTGTTAAAAGTTAAATATTATTGATAGTATATAAGCTGCATCCTTTTTATATTCTCATTAGATCAGTTCAGTTTATCTGAGTTATTCCAAGTTATCCACATTATTCCTACAAGCCTGAACTTGTTGAGTTGCTACTTGTTATCCTTGTGTGAAATACACTTTATCCATTAATCTAGGAATTCCGAAGAGGAATCCTGGTCCTGTCCCAGACTGACTAACTCGTTCTATTTGTCTAACAATCAAATATTTGATGCTAACTTATATTGAAGACATTTGTCCTCAATAGATCACAAGGTTATTGAAAAAAAAAATTTCTGCCTGCGTCCTTGAAAAGTTGTGTTTTCACTCAGTGTGTCTTGAATAAATAAGCCAAATGGGGAAATCGGAACCGAAACTGACCTGGAAGACGGTCAGGAGAGCAATGGCGAAGGAATTGAAGTTGGCGGGCGGAGTGCCGTACTCATTCAACTTCCGTGGCGGCTTGTTGACGTACGGCTCGTCCCGCTTCTACTCCTACTTGTTCTTCTCGTTCTTGTCGTCGCTCTACTACCTGGAGTACCTTGACTCGTCTCTATAGTGGTCCAAGGCGTATGACGACCAATACCTGGACAGGAACGAAGGGAATTCAGATGTGAGAACAAAATAAATTGAACAATAATCGAAACAATCGATCGATTCATTGCCATAAGAAACAGTCCGTGGTTTATTATTTTTTGACTGATCCTGCTAAAAATGCACAAAGGAATTTCCACAAAGTCATCAAAAACCGTACTGTATCTTCATGTTCGTCTCTGCTGATGCTGAAGACGTGTGGATTGCGGATTAAATCATTTGAGTCTATATACGATGCTTTTGCTAAACAAAATTCTTGTAAAATGCATCATTTAAACTGTTTTCAGTTTCGTTTTCGTTTTTTTCTTCACTTTTGTTCGTACTATATAAGATTTAAGAAATTTTTCACGAAGACACTTTGCTGAAAAGCTAAAACTGAAGCATATTGTTAGGTTTTTTTTTAATTTCTGCCGTGTATACGTTTTCCCAGATATGTTGTTAGAAAACGACAAACGGTCTCAGTGACAAAGTTCTTAGAGGTGATAGTTTCCATAAAATGTCAAATGATCAGCAGTAACTTTTCGAGGTTAAATTCGCAACTGAAAAAAATCCTGGGCAGAAAAAAATAAACATTAAATAAACAGGCTGCATTATTATTGTAGTCTGATCACGCAGATTTAGAGTACCCAAATTGACATATTTGGGCTACCAAAGGAATCCATTCCAAGTAACCGACCTTTTTATGAATCAGTTCCTCGATTCAATGTTCATTTCAATGGCTGGAGGAAGCTTGAGTCAGCAATCATACATTCAAATGTTCAATAACCAGGCAAACATATTTTTACTATATCGAAAACTCGATGAATCAGAGATGAAAACTTGTCAGAAATCTAAATAATTTTCTCATGTTGAAAAGGATACCATTTCAGATGAATGCGTGGATAACTATAATTCTGTCATTCAGCGTTTTAGCCAACGAAGGATCCTCCATCAATGAAAAATTCCTCTTTCAAAAAAAAAACTTTCCTGAAACAATATCTTTCAACGCGAGAAACCTCTCTTATATACCAGATTATTTCTGACCATGGTTCAAATTCAGAGTCTAGGAAAAAAAAAACAATGAGTCGAACCTCTCCAATTTGAATTTCAAGTAGACCACGAACCTCCTTAATTTGAAGAAAAAACAGGAGAATAAAAAAATAAAAAAAAAATTATTCCCAAATAACATCCACGTTGATGCACAGCATTTTTATTTTCATTTGGAAGGGATGCAAAAATGGAAGGAAAACGTACTTGGTAACTTTGAAGATCCTGAGCAGACGCAGAGCACGGAGCACGGAGAAGCCGAAGGATCCCGACTTGAGCTCACTCCACACGACCTCGAAGATGGAGCCGGATATGACCACACAGTCAAATCTATTGAATGCGGATTCCAAGTAGATCCTCGGCCCAAGGGCGTACATCTTGATCAGCATCTCGAGGATGAACAGGCCGAGGAATGCGAATTCCGCATAATCTGCACGATCCAAATAATTCCAATAGGACATCCAATATGTACGTATATACATAAAATATACAATATATATATTTATTTATTTATTCGAATATGTATAGGTATACAAATACCGCAAGAAAAATACAGTGAAATACACGCAAGTCCCCCACTGTATTTTTCACAGTACTGTATATAGTATCCACACAGCGCAACAAAATACAGTGCAGTGTCTCGTATGAATTTTGCATTTCATTGTAAGCACTATTCTTTTGTGTGTCTAAATGGGTGTAGTCCAAAAGACCACCTGCCAAAAGCCCCCTAGGTCAAAAGCCTCCCTGCCAGAAGCCCCCCTTGGTGCAAAAATTGGGGATTACAGGTCTCCTTGTAACTCTTGATGGTAAGCTGCACCTTTCACCAGCAGGCCCAGCACAAGGCCAAGTACCAATATGTTTGTAAATTGAGTATATAAAGGGATTCCTCACCTGCAGTTGGCATCAGTGATTCTTGGAATGACTGGTGCACTTCAGATCATCAAAAATCAGAAGGGTGGTGAAAAGGCATACTACAATGGCTATTTATTCATGGTTAAGAGCACAAATGCCAGTACTAGGTGCTGGAAATGTGCTAATGAAGAAGGAGATGAGATAAGAGGGCCACATAGAGAGCATCAGTGACACTAAGGAAGAGGCTGCAGAAGGAAATTTTGAAGATGATTATTCAACAGTCATTTCGAGGACTAATGAAACCAAGCAGGCCTTCTCAGAGCCACCAAACACTGTTATGAAACTTGCATAAAAAAGTGGGGGGGGGGGGGGCTTTTGGCAGGGGGGCTTTTGGTTGGGTACCGTCTAAATACTGTACCAATTTATATGCATGATTATACTGTGAATATTTCGCAGCAAAATATGATTCTAGGTGGGATCTTGGCTATCAAACTTTTCTTCATCATTTTTTTTATCTACATTGAATGAGCTCATAAGCTAGATTAAAACAATTACGAGCTTTTCTTCATGGAAATTTCAAGTTTTCGCACCAAAAAAAGCAATATATCTGCAAGTCGAAAGACGAAATCAATCCTTTTAACTGCATCAAATTGTTCTCGCTGTAAAGCAAAAATTTGACACGTGCATCTCAATCTTACCAGTATATTTTTCATAGCAAGAGCTATTTCGATTAATTTTTGTCCTTCTATGATTTATCTTTGAAGTCGATGTCGGACAACATGTCAAATTTTCATGCGCCTTAAATACAGTATTTCGAGCACATCTTTTCTTTTCATAATTCATATGTATGTGAGAACTTACAAAGAAATTTCGTCAGCCATGTCGGCTGGCCGTAGTGCTCCACTGCGACAAAAACCGTGTTCAAGAAGACGAGAACGATCACGAACCAGTAAAATCCCTGGGTTTTCACTGCTTTCCGAATGCAAAATCTGCGAAACGAATCAAGTATTCGCATCACATTCATGTCTATGCAAAGTTCGCAGCTCGTTCTGCATAAAACTTTTTCATTTCTGAAGGCATCGCTACGTACACTGCTGGCTATACGAACTTATTGAGTGCCAAAAGCAGCCGCATTTTCCTCTTTCCTTCAAAAATGATGAAATTTGATACAAATTCCTAATGAAAAATGACGTACCTAAATCGTTTTTCTGCAGTCCAAAAGCTTTTGCACGCTCCTTGGTTCTTCACCTTCGACTTGAAATTGGAAGCCCTGGATAAACCTGTAAAACCGCGCCGCGTTTCGAGTTGAAAAGATATTTGCGTACAAAACTAGACGGAGAAGCAAGTTTCCTACTTCTTCCTCGAAATGCAACCAGAAATGAATACCTTGCTGCAATTAAACCTATCGCGATTGAAGGCAACCAATACCAATCAGGATGTACTCCAACGTTTTGCATCTCTTCTACAATTCTTCACGAGTAATATTCGAAATCACGCAAAATTAATGAGGCAAACTCTAACGGTTTTTCACCATGTCTAAAAGGAGGAAATCGCAACGACAAGCAGCAAAATAATATACTTCTATAGCCATACAAAGACCAGCATGCCATGCAAAATTTCAAAATGCATCACGTGACCTATANTATCGCGATTGAAGGCAACCAATACCAATCAGGATGTACTCCAACGCTTTGCATCTCTTCTACAATTCTTCACGAGTAATATTCGAAATCACGCAAAATTAATGAGGCAAACTCTAACGGTTTTTCACCATGTCTAAAAGGAGGAAATCGCAACGACAAGCAGCAAAATAATATACTTCTATAGCCATACAAAGACCAGCATGCCATGCAAAATTTCAAAATGCATCACGTGACCTATACAGTATGTGGAGTCAACCCAAGTGAATCTGCCACGAATTTCCCTCAAATAACCTTAGCCTCATGATTAATATAGACGATTTTTCGAGACTTCACTGTCTATTGCGTCATTGATACATTAGAAAAATACAAATATGGTTTTCTGAAATTTTGACCCTATAGGGCGGCTAAGTCGGACTTTTTCCGCAAAATTTGGTGCCAGTAAGAGAAGCTTTAAAAAAACCATAACACTGCATCCAGGGCGAAGTCAGGAAAAATCCTGGCATATTTTGTTAAATACCGCAGAAAAATTGTGCACAAAAATGAAAAAAAAACATCTCCAAGGCTGAGCCTTTTCTTTATCTCATCCCTGGATTATTTTATTACTTTTAGCTTTTTGGCCCTTTCATTTCGGGCACCAGAAGAAGGGTTCCAATATAGAGGCCACAAAAGATTAGCAAATCATCTCCAAGGCTGAGCCTTTTCTTTATCTCATCCCTGGATTATTTTATTACTTTTAGCTTTTTGGCCCTTTCATTTCGGGCACCAGAAGAAGGGTTCCAATATAGAGGCCACAAAAGATTAGCAGAAAGAGTCAAACTTTTGGGAAATCACAACAACACATTTTTGCGGACAATTTCGACTTCACATTAGTCCACCTGATGGCTTGGCTGTCATGGTCTTCAACAAAATTTAAACCTGGGCCCGCCAGAAAATCCGGACTTGTCCCGCAATGGGAAAGAACCCGTCGCGGCGGAAAGGTTGAAAGCCTTAATTTATTCTCATTTTCGAAGATGGCGAAGGTAAAACGTCAAAAGTAATATCAAGCGCATTATTCCAAAAAACAAATGCGCGCAGTTTTTTATTTTTTATTTCAGAAGAAGGCTGGATTCAACGGTCACTGGAATCTATATTTTTCTCGATGTCATCAAAAGTAATATTGAGCGCATTATTCCACAAAAATGCGCACAGTTTTTTTAATTTAATTTTTTTTTAGAAGAAGGCTGGATTCAACTGTCACTGAATCTATATTTTTCTCAATATCATCATTTGAAAAAATGTTCCAGAAAAATATATAGAAAAGGTTGAAAAAATACTCAATTTCTGCAGGAAACAATCTTCAATGCATAACTGAAAGCAAGTCACGCGCAGTAACTGAGTCAACTTTCGCTCGAACTCTTTTACAACCCTCATTAGAAAGGATGACGTAGTATTTTTTCTTTGATCAAAATCAAAGACTACAACGCACGTGCTGATCACTGAAATATATTTTTAACCTTAAAAATACATTCAAAAATTAATTTGATGGACTTCGATACTAACTCATTTTCAATTTTAATAATCTGAAAATTTTCAAGGGACATTGTAGCCCGAAATTCGATCCATATTTTTTTTCTGGAACACCCTCATCTTCGAAAAAGAAGCATTAATCATTAAAATATCGTCATGGAATTTTTCGCAGTATCTCGCCGACGCAGCGGTATAGTTCTGAATTTCTGATATGCTTCTAAAAAATGTGCGCAACGAAGTCCTTGCAAAAAACAATCTTCACAGCAGATTAATCGGAGCCGGAAATTCGGTCCATACTTTTCTGAAACTCCCTCTTCTTCACAAAAATCAAGCGTGATCTTGAAAAATTAACAAATTATCGGTCAACATATTCTACAATCGAAAAAGTTTCCCTCATCATTATTACAATATCATCATGGAATTTTTCGCAGTATCTTGCCGTACGCAGCAGTTCTTATTCACTTCTAAAAATGTGCGCAATAACGAAGTACTTGCCACAAAAAAGAAAAAAAAGAAAAACGAAAAAGGCCCAACAGCAGACTGACGTCACAACACACGCCATATATACACGTATTATGTGAAACCGAGCAAACAAATGCAGTATTCACAAACAAAAGGGAAGAAGGAAGCAGAAAAACCGGACGAGTACTAGGAATAATAAGAAAAGATAAACGGAAGAAGAATATATATATATATACGAATAAGCCAAAGGTATACAGAGGCTGCGGCAGCAACGTAAACGACACTCGGTTCGTCTCGCTCCAAGGTCCCGACTACTTCTCTTCAAAGCAATGGTCGCAGAAGACCCCCGAAATTATTTCAGTACTCTTTTTTTTTTCTGCTCTGTTTCGTGGCAAAGTACGAGAGGAATATATAGATATATATATACCCGACGAAGAGTCCAAATGTAAAGATAAATATATGTATATCACGGAAGAAAGGCCACTGCATGCCCTCCACATACCCGCCGAGGCTCCTCCAAAAGTTTATTCCATTCTCGTCGTCATCATCCAAAAATCTTGCACATTCTTGCTGGGAAAATTTTCAAAAGACTTCTCAACAGTTGTCGAGGACTTGTCAAGTTAGAAAACGATTTATTCCCCCTAAAAACAAACCGTGAACTATTCCCAACCACTTTGCAATGAAACCATACAATTCAACTTCAAATGCAAATTATGGAAAGACGCGTTCCCCAAAATTATCCCGAAAATTTCCCCAGTGGGCAATGCACATGATCCGTATGAATAAATCATCAGTGAATCAACTTGTGGAGGAGCCCTGGTCGATGCAAATAATCACCAGCTAACTTGGAGATAAGATGTATGTAAGGAGAGAATAATAGAGGATCAAAGTTACCTTTCATGGCGAGATTCTTTTTCTTCGGGGGAAGGAAAATGGCTGCGGAACCCCGGAAGGAAAACAAGAACAAAAACACAAAAAAAACTGACAAATATTTCTCCCCTCACAAACATTTCGGGAACGAAACAGAAAAATCATGACTTCACACGAAAACAAATACAATTTTGACGGGGATATTTTTTTTTCCTTTTTCGTCTCTCAAAGCAAAAACTTCACTTTGGCCGTGGAAAGAGCAACAATAATCAGCTAAGCGGGTTCCAAGCACAGGAAATCTTCACCATATATTCAAGGATCGCGGGTAACAAAAGAAGCTGAAACAATAATAGGACTGCGTTGAACACCGATAGCAATAAGGGACATTTGAATATGTTCTGAAGCAATGAAACATAATAAGCGATTCTCTCGCCCTAAACAGAAGCCCATTGCAAACACAGAAAAATCAAGCACAAAAAAGTAAAACACAGCAACAAAAAAATTGGGAATGAGTTGGAAACAAAAGCGAAAAATCCTGCGCCAGTTCATCAAAAAAACAGACAAAGCTGAAGCTGTTCAAACAATAAATGAAACGATTCAGAAGAGGAATCGAACTCAAAGTAAAAACCGGAGACACGTTGCTTTCATTCTATAGAATTTCAAGATTTAAAATTTTTTGATTCGAAAATATTCCAAATTTTGAGAAAGGAAAACCTTACCGTTCCTTCATCTGAATTCATCGCATTAAAACCTCATGGTTTTTTCTAGTGATGCTCATTCTTGGGGAGGGGTTCTTTATATAAAGATAAACCCGCTGAAACGTTCTGAACAAGGAATACGTCCAGGAAAAAAAAAACAGTAAAAAATGTTACTTTCATTCGAAAAGATTGACAAAAGATTTTCTGCGAATGTGGCTTCAAATAATAATCGCATGACTGGGGTTTATTTATTTTTTATTCTTTAAATAAAATGATATGAAAAGACCTCATGTTCGTCAAATGCTGCTCAGACGACGAACATAATCAAGGGACAAAGAAAAAGACGAAAATATCCTGGGAATGAAAGACACAATCAGAGAGCCAAGAAAGAAAGAATGTGATGAGAGAATCTGCAGGCGGGAGACACGAGCCAACAAAGCACATCGCTTTTCCCTTTCGTGGGGGATTTCTTTCGGGCAAAGGAACAATAATGAAATAAACAAACGTTGCATTTAAAAAAAAGGTGTCTTCCGAATTAAAAAAAAAATGCATCGAAAATCCAAGAACATTTTTGTCACGTCTCCATCGAGTTCTACAAAAAAGTTTTGCCAACTATATACTGCAACACGACAATGAGTCGTTTGATAAGTGAGAAAAGCGAAACGATTAATAATCTTCTTTTTTGAATTCGGAAGACTGAAATCAGTGGGAAAAGAACATCCAAGGAAAATGAAAACTGGGTTTGCGAGCATGGTGACATTTTTCTGGGGTGAACTTCTAGTGACATCGGAAAATTTGTGAAGTGATGGACGATATAAAGCACAAAAAAATCTTTTTTAAAGTCTGACTGCTTGACTGTAATCGAAAAAAGAAATTCTGGGATTTAAAAAAAATCACACAAAAATCTGTTACGACCTTATTTTAAACGCTTTGAGAAGAAAAAATTCCCTAATGAATTGCGTTAAATTATTTTAAAATATACGGGTAATGAAACAATTTGTAAAGATTCATTTCAACTGACCTTCGTCGTCTTCGTCGGCGTCCATGTCGTCGTCGGTGTCGGTGCTCTTGCTTTTCCCCAATTGCTTTAGCTTTTTACGCTTTGCTGCTGCTCGACGACGAGCTGTTATTTGAAAAAAAGTTTAAAGTTCTTTCAAAAATTCATCTCTCATCAGCACAGGAAATATAATAGCCCTACAGCTATTACGAGTATAATTTTGACAAATGTTATGCTCATGTTAAAAAAGAAATGACTCCGCACATTCAGACATGACGTTTTGCATGACACATGAACGGTCATCAATTCACCTTAATTAAAAATGCAGCATCAATTGCTGTAATTAAATGTATCACGAATAACTCTCAGAGAGTCGAGAAGATCTCAAATCCAATTGAAAATAATAAGAAAAAAATATGAGCGGAAACAGACCTTCCATGATGTGCATTCTTTCAGCATCAGTTGTTCTGTCTTCTTTTAGTATCACTTCCTCTGTAAAACAAAAGTGAATTCAGCGAAACTCGAAACAATCCTCCAAAAAGTCTACCGAAATATTCTACGAACCCAAATATAAGCACATACAATCGACCACATATCAATTCGAGGAAAGCATTATTGAAATACTCTTTTTCTACTTCCTAATTACCAACTATACCCCTAAATTATCAACTATCCTGTTTCAACTGCAATGAAGTCGAAATGGAGACCATGTCTAAATAAGCAGCAAAAATAAATATGGCTGACACAGCAAAACTGTCTAAAATGGAACAGAATCACTGGAAAATAATCAATATCTCCCAAACACGTTTCTACAAGATTGATAATCTCTACCAAATAAAATTGAGAGTGAAGCTCGATTGCCATTTTTTTCAAAGAGCACAGAAGTACAATATAGAGTGCGAAAATATTTTCAAATTTGTTACTTCGATTGAGTTGACGCTATAATTTTCATCATTCGCTGCATATAATGAAAATTTCGGAAACATCCATCGACTGAGATTCAGAATTCATTTGAAGCTCATATGATTAGCAACATCATGCAGCAGGACGCATTAGACGCACAAGAAAAAAAAACATGTAACACTTTCGGTAGGAGTAAGCATGACACATTTTGACATGCATGCAATAAATAAGATTAATTTCATGCGATGTCAAAAGAATCCTGTTTCGTCTCACCAGCTTTACAAATCCAGGCAACATATCCATTGAGTTCTCTTTCCAGTTGCTGCTGACGTCTCAGCTTGAGGAATGCTTGCCTATTCTCTACCCTCTCCCTCTCTTTGGCAAATTCTCTACAAAATTTGAAAGAATGAAAACCAGGCGTTGAAAATGTGAAAGCATCATTTCATCAAGCACGTATCACAAATAATGGGGACCCACTGAGAACTGTGTGACGCGCACCTAATTGAGGCGAGCATAAATTGGGTAAAACAAAGATTCAATGATTTTCAATGAGGCAAATCACTAAACTTTTAAGGGTTCCATTCGATCACTTCGCACAGCATATTCCATTTTGAAAGAAGGGTAGAAATGCAATATGTGATTAATATATGGGGATTTTCTTCAATATGCTTGATTCTATCAAAATTCAATTTCCTCAAACTTAGGAACCTCTGATCGAGAAATTTTGGAACAGGTGAAGTAAAAGCTTTCGTGGTGCCAAATTCACTTTCTTCTGCAGTCTGATTTACTTTAAATGATACACTCACAGCTGAATTAATTTCTTCTGAAGTCCAATATACTATATCTACATCCCATTTCGAAACCTCCGCGTAACCTATGCAAAAATCCCCTTTCGTATTTTCACAAAAGAAATAAGATTTTAAGAAATTTTAAAGCAAAATCTTGACTCAGAATAATCATAGTACAACTGAGTACTGCAAACAATCTCAATGTGGTCTTATGTCAATGACTCGATCGAAGCAATCCCATCACATATGATATGGTTTAGTGATTATAGGTATCTATTCCAAAAATTTCGGCAATAAATACGCATTCGGAGAGGCAATCATTTCCACCCTGAATTCCCAGCGATTAGTATTGATGTCCATAGGGAACTGCGTTGCAAAATTAATGCCATCATTATAACTGGGGTAAACAAGCAAAACTCGAATTGATGTAGAATCTAATATATGCCCTCACTTGAAGAGAGGACTTTCTCGGAATTAGCATCAATCGATATGAAATCAAGCCGGAATCTATCGATTGTCGTAATCTTCCGACAAAAATAGATAGAAATCGGTCGTTAAGCAACGTTGCTACCGGGCATTTCAATAACTAGAAGATTACAGCCATTTTTATTCAAACGACACTCATATTACGCCGCTCATTTCTGGTTAGTGATATTTTTAATCCCAAATTAGTTTTCAAAATTGATCCGATTCGATTTTTGGGTATTCAATTTTTTTCAAAAAATTTGCACGATTTCATTCGTAATGGGATGAAGCTTCACGTGAAGTTAGGTTTTCTCTCTCCGTTGTAATTTTGCGTGCCAAAAATAAGAAGCATTTATAGTCGTGTCAAGCACTGAAAATTAAAATGATATCAGTACAATACCGCATACGGGTTCAATGAGATTCTTAATTTCTTGTCCCATTTTCTCTAAGATGATTCCAATGCTTTTGAAATAATCTTAATTTCGAAAAAAAAAATAACTTCTTCCACCAGATCAATTCGCACGATGTCCATAGGAATAGAGAGCTCAATTATTTCTTTAGCGCGTTTTCTTACAACTCCGGCATAAAATTTATCTTCTGTCACCTGACCGAATTCATAATACAATGACGTGAAAGGTTTTTTCAAAGACATGTTTTGATATATGATCTACGTGGAATATTTTTGCATCAGAAAAACCGAAGAATCTATTATCTTTGTCGTAATGAAAGTATCAGACGAAATTGTTCCAGCCTAAAAGAAAAAAAAAAAGAACTATACTTGAGTTCTCAGACGCGTGACGATGAGTGATTGTGAAATAGAATCAAGTGTCTTCTACATTTATTCTAAAATGTGAGGGGACGAACCCGGTGTTTAAACAACTTTTACTCAATAAATTCTTCCAGGATTATAGAACCTGCGATTTCGAGCCAGTCAAAGTAGCCTTTCATGGCACTCGAGTACATCTGCACCCGGCGTTGTTTCAGGAAGTGGTGTTGCCTCTCAGTGTGTTTCCTCTGATTTGAAAACTCTCTGTCAACATTCGTTTTCACGTCGTTACACGCAACAGTACTGAATTCAGAGAACAGGCCTAGGCCTATAAACAACACTGTTTGGTCAGTCATCGTCACTGAGTGCAAAAATAGTAGGCTGATGAGTATATGTAATTCCAATGCCTGCTGCTTCAGCTGTCCGCCGAATCTCTGCAAATTTTTCAGATTAAGATAAAAAAGAACTTACCCGCTAAGCACACCGAGAACTAAGTTGAGCATGAAGAACGAGCCCAGGATGATCAAGGGCACGAAGTAGACCCAGTTGAATAAACTGCCAAGCGAGTCGTTGGTCTGAAAAAAAAATGCAAGAGAGAAAAAAATCTCAACATTAACAAATGAAGCGATTCTCAATTCTTGAGTTTGAAAATAACTGCGTTTCCGCGATCGATGGAAATTGCGTATAAAATGGTCAACAGTTTCTGCAAGATCATAAAATGTAGAGGTTTTGTTGCGTTTTGCCGAAGCCGTTCATATAAGGACCCTAAACTGAGTACCTTATTTGCAGTATTTTAAAACACGTTTTCTTTGCAACCCCTGGAAATATCACCTTTCAATTCCAATACAGTATTGGAAAAGTCGGGCAGGGCTTTCTTTTAAATAAAATATGTGTGTTAGCCACACTGTTTGGGCGAATATGATGTATATTCAAAATTTTAGTCCGAGTTGTGCTAAATTTTATTCAAATTAAGAAAAAATCTTGAATTTAAAGATGAGAATGTCTGGATTGTTCAAATGGCAAGCTACTGAATGTCATTGTGAAGCAAAAACAATGTAATATTTCGAAGGGATAGCCTATAGATGAAAGAGAGTAAAACTGAAAAATACGAGACGCGTTTTATATTAATGTATTTCCTAAATCAAAGAGGTGAAAATCTCCATTCGTGAGCAATTTAAAAAAAAATCGACAAAAGGTTTTGTCCCATATTTCGAAAACACAGTACAGTATATACACATCACCATAGCCAATCCTTTCAGCTAATTTTTTTTATCTATTTCAGATGTGCTTTGCGTCCAGCAAAAATGTATCATCATACTTTTATTTTGAAAAAATGAATTCGTGGGGCTGAGCATTTACGATCGTCAAAACTGTTTCTCAAATGTATTTATTCTGCACCGCCTGCAGTGAAATTCGCATTAATTTCAGCATAGTTCACCCACGATTCCTCATTTGTCTGAAATTTAAAAATATAATATTTGGAGAATCTCTTAAAATACTCTGAGTTCACAGTTGAGTTGTGAATCCTTCAAATGCCCATGCATTTTTCCAGGTTATTAACTCTTTTTTTAAAGCAATACCTTATCAGGTTGCATGCTCCTCAAAATAATGCCCCCTCCAGCTAATTTCATAGTTCATGCAGGATTCCTCATTTGTCATTGCAGAGGAATTCGAATTTTAGAATACAGTACAATACTGTATTTAGAATATATATCTTTTATACGACGCCGCGTTATTCACGTTTGAGTTTTTATTCATTCGTAAAAAATGCCATCAATTTCTTCCGATTGTTATCTCTCTCTTCTTTTTTTCGTGCAATGCCTCAAGCAGCATGTTCCTCAAAAAATAAAATTCCCCCTTCAGGTTTCATCAATATTTTCCCGTCACCGCGGCCGGAAGTAGTTCAAAAAAATAAGGAAAATAAAAAAAGGAAACACAAATGGATCGCCATGCATGTTGGAAAGAATGAAAACGGTGGCGTGGCGCCGCGGGATCCCAGCAGCAGCGCCATCAGGACGCCGGCTTCCTGGTCTCGCTTCATCTCGTCCTTGGCTCCTTTTCTTTTCATCGACATTATTTTATCGTATCTCGTGTTCTTGAATCAAGTGAAGAGACGACGTTGGAGAGCGCGGGGGGGGGGGAGAAGTTTTCTTCTTTCTTTTCTTTTTTTTTCGGGTGGGGTGGTCCTGTTGGTCTCGCCATCATGCAGCAAAGGCCCGGGCACGTAGGAATTTCCGGCGGGCGAGGAACCCATAGAGGGGCGGGCGCGCGGGCCTGTGCTGGGTCGCCCGCCATCGATCCCAGCAGGGCTCGCAGCAGCGCCAGTCAGGGCGCATGTCCACCATGTGCTCCTGCTGCTGCTGCTGCGGCTGACTGAAGAAGAAGGCAAGGCACAACTACCAGCACAAGCAGGACAGGATGGAAAAGGAACGAAAGGAAGAGGAAAAAAAGAAAAACAACACTATAGCTCTGAGCGCTGAGAGCTGTTTTCATTTTCAAATTTATTTTGTATTTTTCGAGAAAGATAGAGAAAGGCAGCAAGGAGGAATAATTTTAGGGACTGAAATTAAATTTTTGAAAAATTGCGTTCGATTTATATTGGGGACAAAAGACCTCAATATAATTTGATGTTGAGTGTTTAATTGATAGATAATAAAACACGTTAATCAGTCTGGGACAGGACCAGGGAATTCCCTATAGGAATTCCTAGTTTAAAGCTATAAAATGTATTTCACACAAATGTAAACAAAGAAACAACTCAATGAGCTTGACTTGCAAGAATAACTTGGATAAACCTGAGGATAACTTGAATAACACAGCTGAACTGAACTGATCTGATGATATTAAGAGAAGCGCAGCTTATATGCAACAAATAATAATTAACCTTCATAAGGTTTTACTTTATAATCAGAATAGAAAAAAGTTAGTGTCCAGGATGCTGCGGTGACAGGATGTAAAGGAAATGATTGCTGTTCCTGGCACTGCAATTTCGAGGAGGGGGAAATACTTTTTACAGTATTTCTAAGAATCGAGTATACTATAGAGCATATTACTTTACACCGTGTGCATGCCCAACAATTCTACTGCAGTACACTCCAATTATTGTTTCAAAATGAAGCGTTTTTAAAATACACTACTATATTTTTTCTTTCAAAATGGTGGGCAAACAAATTCCCCTCTGAATTCAAGACGTGAATTCATTGTGAAACTCATATAGTTGCTTGAAGAACATAAAACAGGTTTTCATTCTACTCATGCTGCTTCATTTGGCAGTGAGCAATAAGTCCACTAAAACACAGCAAAAAGCTTGCAGCAGGAATCAGGAATTTAAATTATCAGTAAAATGATGCTTAAATATGAAGCCATTCTTGGGATCTCAATCCTAATATCGAAAAATGTGTTAGGTCAGGACTCAGAACACATTTTGTGGCTACTGCAGGATGAGTCTAAAAAAATTATATAGAAATAATAAATCGTTTTAATGCCAAAATCGCTAATATTCATCTACTCGAGTACGCTAGTATAAGGGATTGTCTGATTAAATTTTATAGCAATGTATTGTATTTAAAAATATTGCATGGGTAACAGCAACCACCCGCATCTCTAAAATACAATCAATTGTGGAATTTACTTTCTTTCAAGCCGTTTTTTAAATTAAGTTCTAAGAAGGTCTTTGAACCTGCCTAGAATCGATCTAAGAACAGTGTCATTTTCGAAAGGATCACTTGATGGCTCCAGATCCTTTGTTAGCTTTCCCGCAAGGGTTCGAAAGTGGGAACACAATGGATTGGAAAAAGTTTGAGGGCTAAAAATAAAGTAGAAGCAGGATACAGTATATTTTCTCACGTAGTTTTGCACGACAGAAAAACTGTCCGTTTATTGTGATGCACAATGCCAGTGAAAAATAATAATGATACTTGACTTCCGTGAATATAATACTATACCGAAAACCCCATTACTGAAAAACTGGTAGATACAAATATGTGAAAGTCTTGAAAGGCAAGCGAAATTGTGCAATTGTTGAAACAGGAATCTCAAGCAGAAACATTTGCTGCAGAAATAAACTTTTTGAACAAATTTTTACACCCGTGAAAGTGCTCCCCAAATTCCCTTCGCCATCTCTTCGGTTCAATCCCTCTTTATTGCAAGCGAATAAGAGCAATATACAGAGATAATTTTCTTTTGCTTCGCAAAAGGCATCGAACACATTTGGAATCCCGTTCTCCCCCGGTATGATAATGAACGTGTTGGGTATCGAGAAGGAAGGAATGCGGAAGAATCCGGGGGAGTTCCCCGTGACACACTTGCCAATGGAATTCCCTGGAAATGCAGGTCAGGGGTAACTCAAACAAGGATATCCCCCACACCCCTGGGGAGACCTTTTGGCACTTTTCCAGCTTCGGGATGCTTAATGACTGGCAGAGAGATGGGGAGAGAGAGCCTTGTTTGGCCTCTACATACAGTATAAGCACCCATATCATACTCCATGTCCAGTGCCTCATTCACTACTACGTATATATATAGAGGGCTTCATGTAAGAGCCGGCCTTCCCTTGAAATATCGTACCAGACTTTGTTCGCAAGTGCAAATAAATGCCTGCAGGGATGAAGCATCCAAAGAAAAAAAAATGACCACACCCCCCAGACAAGGGCACTGTTAGCCTGCGAAAGGTTACTGCTTATACCCAGTTAATTTTTTTTTACTGCAAAATACTTAACCTCTTTCAAGCACCAGGAGCTAAAAATATATTAATGCAACAGAGAACCATCAAAAAAGTAAGTATAGGCATCCAGTTTCGAGATTAAAAGAAGGGTGCACATTTTAAAAATTTTGATACAAGATTTGATAAAAAAAATGGTTTCAAAAATTCCCGAGGATGCGCACATTTTTTCCAACCAACCTTTAAATTTTTCAGCACATTTACTGAGTTATTTACAGCAGAATAATACAACAAATCCCGTTTTATTGGTTTTCCCCCAATTTCATTTTTATTACTGTGTATACCGAAAGATAGAAGCTTGCTGACTATATGCATATAGAGTATCACTATTGAATTATTCATCATCATTCATTTTGGTAAACTTTAAGTGTTTTCCAGATTTAGCTCGTAGATAATGTGTATATTAATAAAGTCAAGTTTCCACAAAAGTGGGAAAGAGATGCATTCAAATGGATGACATTCTGTTCAAGAATTGAGCCTAAATTTATAACTTTTTGTTTTGTTTACAATAATCAGGCAGTATTAAATAATATTTTATTTCATTTTTTTTGAATGCAGGTAGAAAAATTTAGAAAGCCCCTCATGAATTCCCTGGTAATGCACATATAAAATGAACAGAGAATTTTAAAACTTAAGCTAGGCATAGAAGTTTTTAGGCATTTTCTGAGAAAAAAAAGGTGAATCTACATCCGCCTCATACTAACTTATTCAATGGATGATTTGATAAGCCTACATCCATACATTCATACTTGCAATAAGTGTTCCATTATTCCTTGACTGATGCGACGGACTTTTTTCCAACACAAACGGAAGTAATCATAATATTTGACAGGTATTCTTGCACTCGAAGTTACGAGAAGAAGAAAAATAATCTGCGAAAATTATATTTTCTAATGTGACTTGAGAATTTATGAAAAAAATACTCCTTAAACTTCCAAAATCGTGGCGATGTCTAGAAAATTTCTGTCGACGTTCTATCCAGCTGTGCACTTGAAAACATCGTTATGAGTCAAAATTTTCGCTTAGAATTTCATGCTCTGTCATCATCATGATCCACGTGCACGAAACTGTTGGAAAACAGCTATTAAATTTAAAATATGTCGAGAAAAAGTTTTTCACATTCACGGAGGCTGCCAGTAGTCTAAAGTACGAGTATTCTTCAGCCCTTTTTCTTTCCGATTTTTTCCACACATACATCGCCAAAAACATAAAGTGTATGTTTTTGGCAATGTCAATGTGATGATTGAATCAACAATCATGTTTACGAATAAACAAATCTGAGCATATCTCATCAACGATTTCCTTCTTTAGCTACGCGCTGTTTTAAAAGGTGAAATTTCAAGCTGCAAAAACGGGGAAGTTTTCTAAATCCTCGAAGACAGCTTACATTATGCTATACCCATAAAAATTCAAGTTATGCCTGAGGTTTTCTTCCGAATGACGTTAATTTTATGCGGAATCTTGAAGCTCCTATATACATTAAAAAAAAACAGGAACATCGCAATTTTCCTTAGGCGAGCGGTTGTTCATCAACAAACATTATTAGAAATAGATGTTTTCTCATTTTCCCTGAAGGGATCCCTGATTGGATGTTCCGTTGTCGGATTTAGAAAGGATTACTTCACAATCAAGCCTTCTCATCTGATCGAGTCAATAAAAAATGAAACAAATCTTTGCGAATCATCATCATAGCTTTCTGAAAATCAGCTTAAATCTGATCATCAGATTGGATAAAGATATTCAAGTACATTACTTTAAACCAATCCACTAAACGTTGTATATGCTCAAAGACACGTGTGTTGTAATCCTTCATAAGATTGCAGTATATGTGTTTTTTTTTCAAGATATGTTTGTGGTGCATCGACCACAAAGACGAATAAATTTGAAGATAAATTAGGCTGAAAGGTAAAATTGATATGAATAAAACACGTACGCCGCCGGGGACTCGGCAGGGAGCCTTTCGGTGAGGTCTCCAAAAGAAAAGCGATTTGATATATATTTCAGAGCAAATAAT
>CAJPEX010004230.1:2205-23157 GCA_905338405.1 Notodromas monacha | reverse complement strand
ACGTTATCTTGGAAGGAACTAAGTTTTAGATTAATCGCGTAAGAAAGAGAGACGTTTCTTTCTACACGAAAGTGTCTGAAGTTTTATTCTTTTGCCGATTTGGGATAACAAAGTGTACACTCTTTAACCAAGTTCGTTCGATTCTTATTAGGAATAAGAAGCTATGCTGAACCTTATTTAAACTGTTCAGAGGGTACGGCTGTACATCAGGTTTTAAAAACCAAATGCCTCATTTTGGGCGTATAAAGCATACATCCGAAGTTCATAACATAGCTATAATTCCAAAGTCACAAAAATAAATTTTTACAATTCATGAAGAAATACCAAGATCGAGTAATACAAATGAAAATTATCAGATTGATGCTTGAATACTGATTGCGTCGATGAGATAAGCACAAACAAGGAGTCCAAGAGTTTTTGAAGAACTGACAGTATAATTGCATTGATCTAAAGCTAATCTGATTCTTCAACATTCATCAAATGATTCACTTCTTCGAGAAAAAGTCATCCTGTCTTCAAGAAGTGGAACGCAGCAGAAATATGTACTGTATATATGTTGCTTTCCCAGCCTCGATCAGCGATTTTTCATTTATTTCTATTTCAAAGTCTCATCATTCCGGATATAATTTCTCAAGGATGACGGAGTTCTTCCATGGTTAATTTCCTGTGTGTGCAGGAGTTGCTCCAAAAGTTGTGCAAGTTTGGTGATTTTCTCACAGCAGCGGTCCTGTTGTATACATTGAGACATGGAAACCATCCATTCTTTAAAAATTCCTCACTGGTTCAAGTTCTTCTTTTTGTGATTGAAATTTAGAGAGAGTTCATGTTTGAAGTTCAACAAACTGTCAATGCAGAGAATCAAGTTTCACTTACTGGTTATCCTAATTTGCTGGGTGAACAAAAAAGAGTTGGTGAGTCTTTGAAATACAGTATATCTTACTGTTATGTCTAACAGGAAGTTTTTCTACTGACCTCAAATCTTCAGATAATACATCAGTAGATCTTGGTCTTATATAAATTTGTTCTCTGCATCCTTTGCAGGCCAAAAGGATTTTTAGTAGTGTAAATAAAGAAACTGCCAAGATCTTGCTTGAGAGGCAGTGACAATGTTTTTGAACAAGTACACACAAATACAGTTGGTGGAGGTTTGGACACAAATGCTGCTGAACAGAATGCAGCATATCAGATTTAGAGGTACGCAGTGGGCAGCCAGCAGGTTACACAACTCACTGGCTGACCCAAAAATAATAATAGATACACACACACATAAGCGCAAGAGGACAGCAGAATATGCAGATTGCTGGCCTTGGGGCAGGAGCGCGAGATGGGCGCATTTTATGAATGCGTTGAAAATAAAAGAAAAAGAAAAGGAACAAGACCCATTGGGAAACATAGAGAGAAAAATAGTCAGGGAATGCTGCTCATAAAAATATTTTGGATCACATACTGCACGTACATTGATACTGACTGTGGAAGCAGCCAATTACTGTATTTACTCATGTACCATTTGCCATCAGTTAATTTTTTAGATGAAGCTGATTTTCAGAAAAATTGGGCTGTTGAAAAATGTGAAATCCAGTTTTATGCAAAACTATTGAAACTTTCAACTTGATATTTTTACTTGAAAAGATCCCACTTCTTTTGAAAGTAAATGCAAAAATTTGAATAAAGACTGATTCAACTCTAGTACAGTACATTTGTGCTTGATTATTTGAGTGTTCATTTTGAAATCTTCAACTCTGACTTTGATTTTGGCTTAAGCATATATTTCTACTCAAACGTGTCTCTAAAAATTACCTCCTCAAATTCTTCTGAAATGAGATCCTCATCAAAAATTTGAAGAATTTGCACAGAAACAATGTGTATATTAGCTATTTTGATGCTCACCTTATATTTATTGAACTAAACAGCAAGCTTTATTTCCTGCTTTTCAGCAATCACAAGGTTCAAGAAACCTTCCCACATCCAAACCCCTTCACCTCCCTACCCACATTTATTCAAGCACATTCCATCAAATCATAATGAAAAACAGAGAAACAATATTTATGTGAATATTAAAAGAAAAGAAAATAAATAGCAAAAAGTGCAACTGCAGTAAATACAGTATAAATTTCTTACCTTCCCTCATAAAAATTTTATAAATCATACCATTATTTTTATTGTCGATAGTATTTAAAAACATGAACTAAGAAAAACCTTTTCCCACGTCTACATGTTGAACTCATCTATAACTTTATTAAAGAAACCTTTCTCAACACGTAAACTATGATTGAACTTAATTTATATTCCACAGCAGTAGTTTGATGAGCTGAAACTAGGAAACCCGGCCTAAGTATTCATCACCTTCACATTGAAAAATCAACCTGACTTTGAAACCACCCCTTGCGCTTCCAATTCCATCAAAGGCCATGCTTTATAAATATTGTTCAAGGAGAAACTGAAGTATGCTTCAGACTTTGACGAAGAGCAGTGCGATCAAGTAAATTGTGTGTCTTCTAACCTGAAATATTTTTTCCAGCCCGAATGCTGTACTTTTGTGTGTTGGTTTCACTTTTCTCACCCTCTGTTGTTGATGCTGGTAAACAAAGTTTGAACGCAATCGATAAACCGAATCTTTCAACTGCCTGCTGATTCTTTTCAAAGGGATATTCAACAATGAAAATGGAGAAATTGAATTGATGACTTTTGAGGAAGAAGTCCCGAATGACGCTCAAATTGACAGCATTGATCATCCACAGGATTTCGACGAGAACGAAGATTCATTACACGACGGGACGGAATTTTTAAACGAAGACGACTCAAAACTTTACCGAGATGTTACAAAGAAAAGAATACCAACGGAAAAGACAAGCACAAAAATGCCGACGAAAATTCTTTTTCGGGTTTCAACTGGAAGCGCAGAAACCACAAAATCCGACAATTGCGCCACTACTAAAGGGATTACCGGCACAACTGCAGTCGTTTCAACCGGTAAGAAAAAAGCAAACAGAAATTGAAGAAAAAATACTGAAAATTTATTTTGTACAGATGTTCCTGAAACTTCAAGAATAACGGACTCGTTTGCAGAAATGGCAAAAGAAGTTATGATGACCATCAGAGACAAAATCAACGAATCTCTGGGAGATGAAAGCAGTACCAAGGGAAAAGAAGATGATTTGTTCCTGAAACTGCAAGAATAACGGACTCGTTTGCAGAAATGGCAAAAGAAGTTATGATGACCATCAGAGACAAAATCAACGAATCTCTGGGAGATGAAAGCAGTACCAAGGGAAAAGAAGATGATTGTCTCGAAACTGAAACCACTACCAGCAGCAGAAAAGATTCTTGCGCTTGCGAAACAACAAAATCTTGTTAATTATAGTTGTCAACGAAGAATCGGAATGAGAAATTGGCCTTAAATACCACACGCAAGGTGTATGGAAGGTGTATGCTCATCTTTCATTGAATTAAATGCCAGTGGACCGCGTTTTTAAACCAATTTCCTGAGGATTTGAAAGCAAGAAGATGCTGTTTACAATGCACTTATATACAATATATATATCAAATTTTCTGTGGCATTTTGGCCATTATTTTGTTCACAGGGGATGGAACAAAGCAATAACAAATGGAATTTGATGTGTTTTGAAAGAAAGTTAAAGACTACATATATTGGGCAAATGAACCCCTGCTTCCATGCAAGTTCAAAATCCTGTCAATTCATTTAAGAGGCAAACTAAGGACCAGAATATCACCATTTAAAATTTTTTCCAATTCTTCTCTATTCCCCCACAACAAAAATGCTTGCTTCCACAACTCAGGCATACTGTACTTTTTTTTTTTTTTTAACTCAGAGACCTCCCTTGGCCAAAACCTCTCTGAGTCCAATTTTTTTTTACTGGTCCCTTGAAATCTGACTTTTAGGACACTATGACTTTCAACAACAGCTCAAGACAGGCCAATGATGAATGGGAATTTGAAATAATGGCTTTCAATATTGCTTTGGCTTGTCCTTGATTTCCAAAATGTTGCTCAAGGACAAGATGCATTTTAAAGGCCTGAGGTTGGCCAAGAGAAGCAGGTTCAAGGCTATTGTGGCACACTCTCAAAATAAAATTTGGGAGTGAATTTTAATCAGTTTCACCAGACTATCAAGGTTAAGTGGGTTTTCCACCCTATGTATTTATGCCTTAATTAATGAGGTGCGGGGTGAGTCCCCAAGAAAAAATGCATCTTGTCTTGTGGGCTCTAGAATCACAAGGAAAATCTGATAACAATTGAGATTTCTCGTCACTCGTGTTTTTCTTCACCGCAAAGTTCAAACAACAAAATGAGCAAGTGTATTATATTTGTTGTGCCGAAACGTTCATCTATTTAAATACAAGCACGATCGAGCGTTCAAAGGACATCAAAGATGTTTTGGAAAAAAAACAAAAAGTTTTTTCCAGCAAATCAACTCATTTACTGTACTTGGAAATGTTCGCCTCTTGTGAACACCATGATTGTGTTTTTCAACCAATGAAAAGAGCTGCTCGCTCGAAGAGCTTTCCAAATTTCTGGCTGCGGGAAAAACCCGCGGCCCTGAAGAATCTCGATGATGACGTCGTTGTTGCGTTCGTTGACATGCGAGCGACCCCCTTGACCCTCCACTGCCCACGACAACACAATGCCTTCTTTGGCGTGTCGAATCAGGTTGTCTATGTAAATGTCCTGATATTCCCGAGGGATGTGTTCTCCGACTTCCAGGCTCATGACCCAGTCAAAGGTTTTGCCGATGGAACCTGGCTTGCTGAGGTCAAACCGGCGCACCAACCCAAACGTCAAATCCTCAACGTGAGGATTTCCATCGTAGCCAGTCCAGGACCCAATCATGGGCTTTGTCGAAGTCCACCATTCGCGTAGCCCTTTCAGGGTGCTGGAAATAATCAAGATTATGCATTCTGTAAGTTTTCCACAAAAATGGCAAGCTACAAAATTTAAACATCATATACGAGGGTTCTAACAAAAGTTCTCGGAGTAGCAATGAAAATGGCATACAATTGAGTTAAAAAAAATGTATTCTTTAGCAAAAACATATTCTTTGGCACTAAAAAAAATTAGCCATGATTGACAATTTTTTTTTAATTTTTCGCAAAATTCATCCTCATCGAGTTTTGCTCTCCACTTGAAAGATGAGGTACCCTTTTTTTGTTGTAGCCCTGCTCTCGCCTCAGAATTCTTGAAATCAACATGGTATTCATGCCAGAGGTTGCCTCCAGGTCATTGACAGCCGCCTTCACAGCTGCCAAAGTGGTGGCCAATGTGGTAGCTGTGAAGGCGGCTGTTGATGAAAATGGCGGAATTGCTTCGGATGACCCGGAGGCAGCCCTTAGAAAGAATGTGGAGTTGATTTCTAAAATTCTGAGGGGAAAGCTGGGCTACAAAAAAAAGGGCGCCTCATTTTTTGAGTGGGGAGCAAAACTCTATGAGGATGAATTTTGCAAAATGCTGATTTTTTTGAGTGCAAAAGAATATGTTTTCACTAAAGAATAAATTTTTTCAGCTCAATTGTATGCCATTTTCATTGCTACTCCAAGAACTTTTGTTAGAACCCTTGTACATGTGGTCCCACAAAATTCAACCCCACAATTTTACAGTGGATTTTGCAGGGAGGTTGACTTGCAATTTGACCCTAGCCCCACAATTTGACCTGCTTTTTCCATTTTTTAGCATTTTTATTTATATTTTAGCATTTGATGTAGTGTCTCCCAATTTGATCAATTTGCAATTTGACCCTGGTTCAGCAAAGGATTAGAGTTGGATTGCAAGGTACCACTTGTATAGCCAAAAAAAAATTTACCTGTGTTGGTTCATTTCATCCTGGGGATGCATCAAGAGCAAAAGGAATTCAGCCAACAACGCAAGGATTTTATTATTTCTCTGGTTCATTTTATCATGCCAATAACCTCATATATAGAGGCAATTTAATTTCATCTATGGTTTCGACATTTAATTCTTGCTATTGCTGCCAAATTGAGGGGAACCCGAAAAAGAAGGATGGAAAAAAGTTGGCCTCATAGAAGCAAAAGCGGACTGGGATTATATTAATAGTACTGTAACAAGTTTGGGTTTTTCAAAACTAAGCAGTATAACTCGTGTAAATTCAACCTCGTTCCGCAGATGCCATTTCAAAGAATAAACCTCGGAATATAATTTTAGGAAAGTTATTTTTAAAGTTTCTCAAAATCGTATAGTTTTTATTTTCGCGATTTGGTTAGATTTACCATACCTGGTAAAAATATCTGTTCCAGGATCCGAAAATGGGTGATTTTTGAGTCTCAGGAAACAAATCCCATACAGGCCTATTCCGCAACCCAGATCCAGAACCGACTTCCCTCGAAACAGGGTTTCCTCCAAGGCTTTGCAAAGATATGGATCTAGACGATGAGCTCCTCGGAGTTTTTCAGGTTTCAAGATCCATCCGCCTGTTTCTAGTTCCGTTTTCCCTTCAAAACAAGAACTTCCGTTGAAAATCGCTGAAATACTTGAATCAATAATGATGGACCAGTCATTTCAACTGGATTCTAGTCAAATAGAACTACCTGTTCATTATTGCACGTACCAGTGTGCATCATTCATGACTTGCAACATTACAGTAATTTCATATAGTTTTGCTCGAAGACATTATTACTGTACATCACACCTACAGCTGCTTTTCAGCCTTGATTTTGCAGAAAAAACGTGTGCATGGTGTTGGAAAAAGTGACAGAATGGCGCCAGTAAAAACTCCTCAGAAATAAAACATATTCCTGAGAAGGCTGGGAAACCTATTGTCTTGCTTGTGATTTTGTGCATCGAATTGAATGGCAAATCATTGTCTCATCTCAATCTTAGAAAATAGGAAAAAATGATATTACTACCAGCTCTTGTCCCCAGCCCAGCTGATTGTCCTCGCAAATTTATTTCAGAGCAAAATATCTCTAGCAACTACAGGTAATCACCCCGTCTTTTAGCAGCATGTAATTTGGTGAGTACAATATATGTCCCCACACATGGTACAGTACTTGAGTAAATGTGGTGTTTGCCAGTGAACAAAAGTTTGTTCAACAATTTTCGTTCTGTCAACCAAGGGATTTTTCTTTGAGGACAAAGTTTATTAGCAAACGAGTTTATTAACTGAGGGTCCAATGTATCTGACCATTGTGCCCATCAAGGAAGCTCAACTTCCTGATTTGCAAATAATTAAAGATGAAGATTCAGAACGTACGACTGCTTATTCTTACCTGCTTTTGGAGCATGCGGAAGAGAAAAATTCACTGCTACTGCTTCTTCAAGATATTGAACAGCTGGAGCAGTGTCTCGTTGCTGCTGGAACCACGCATACTGTTGCTCCAACGAAAATGAATACTGGGGCTCGGACCCTTGGTGGTGCTGATACATCCAAAATTTAACTGAGGGTCCAATGTATCTGACCCTTGTACATATCAAGGAAGCTCAACTTTCTGATTTGCAAATCATTAAAGATGAAGATTCAGAACTTACAACTGCTTATTCTTACCTGCTTTTGGAGCATGCGGAAGAGAAAAATTCACTCCTACTGCTTCTTCAAGATATTGAACAGCTGGAGCAGTGTCTCGTTGCTGCTGGAACCACGCATACTGTTGCTCCAACGAAAATGAATACTGGGGCTCGGACCCTTGGTGGTGCTGATACATCCAAAATCCATATATGATTATGAAAACAGTGAATGCAACTTTGACCGAAGACTTTTGGACATCAAAGTATTTCAATGCCATTGTTCACAAGGTTCTCCGTTTTGTAAGTTATAGTAAGGCCGAATACGTTTTGAAAAAATACCGAGTTTTCTCCAGGTCAATTCTTCAACCAGGAAGCCCATATTTTAAAAAATTCATTTCACATAGTAATTCACTATTTCAGGAACAGTATCCGGATACAGCAGCACGGCACTTTTCAAGTTTAGCAACTATACAGTTATTGTGGTTCACGGATGGATATCTGATATTTATTTCTTGTCTTTGTTTGCAGCTTCAGTATTGATATCTCTTGTCTATAATTCTTATCTATTCTTATCTTTGGGCAGGTTTATCATAGATAAGAAACACTGCACTCATATACAGGGTGTGTGAGAGAAAGATTGTGTGCTAAAGAAACCTCACAAAGAGGGAAAGAAAAGTGCTATGAATTAATTACTCAGAATCAAATAAAGTCTTGGAAAAATGCTTTCAGCTTTGACAAAGTCTGTGAAGTAGAAATTCAGTGCTTATGGAAATTTTCAAATGGAGATGAAAGAAAAACACTTTCAGGCTGCGGCCAGGACAACTTTTTCCTATTTTAATATGCTTCATTTTGGGAATGAGAGTTTGATTTCACTGTTCAAGATTTTGCAAAATATGCAAAGCTTCTCTGCACAGCGATCCACTCTCGTTTGCTACTTGAATGCAAGTGTGTTTTATCAGTAGAATTCAGGAATCAGGAAAGCAAGAGTTGAATGAAAGGAAGTATGAAGGATAATAGTTTATCCAGAAATGTCCTTGCTGGTCCTGGGAACCAAAGTTGGGTTTTGTTCTCATGCTGCTCTAGAAGAAGCTATTAAAATTTCGATGGATTAGAGAGGAAGAATTGCTAGTCTGGCGCCAAATTATCAGCTTACCAAAGTTTTTTCCCAGAGGGTGGACCAATAAAAAGTGAACTAATTTTTGGTTCAGAACAGCTCAGTGCAAAATTAAGCTGTGGCAATGAAAAAAAGCTTGTTCAATTCCCTTACAAATTGTATGCAGTTTTTTGTACCAAATGCCATGGCATGGTCACAAGAAACATTTTAATGAAAAGCTTCATAGCAAATGTTGCCAGGAAACTCCTTCCACTACGCTGCTGTTCTGAAAAGCTGATATAAGGGATACATTAATGCAGGACAAGAAATTTAATGAGGAAACATCTGGCAGACCTTCAAAAGTGTGCTCACATTCCCAACATCTGGGAGGTTCTGAGGGTAAGAAGGGAAGAAAAAAAGTGAGCAATGGAGTACTAATAAAGACATTTGCATGCAGGAGGTCACAGGAGCCATGAGGCTGGCACCCAGCAGGCCTGCCACCGTGCAACCGGATATAGGAGTGGATGGAGCTGCACCCTCTGTTTTTTTTCTTTTTTTTTTCTCACCCCTTCCTAGTAAATTTTAGAAATCCTGAAAAAAGAGAAAACTTTCTGGTTATTTGGCCACGAGTTTGACACTTATTTCAGATGAGTGGCCGGAAAATTTGTCATGAGAGTTTCATGATGGGAATTAAGTTTTTGTGTAGAATAGTTTCTCTCAAATTTGGTGAAAATTTCGAAATTTTTCAAGGATTAATTTTCTTGGAATGAATAAAAAAAAAGCAGAACTTGTTGGGGGCGGTAATGAAAAGATATTAATTTCCGATATTTTTCTCAGAGCACTTCGCCGGCAAGGAAAAGTGTCCTGCATTACAATATTACTGCAGTTTGGTGTCTTGGAGTGTAATTTTAATCCGACGTCAGAATTTAGTAGGACTCGCGGCATGCGGTGGTACAACACTCGTACTTGAAAGGACCTCACACACTATATCATGGGCTTCAGTTTGAAGACACGTACTGCACGTCATCGTCAAGTGCATCGCGTACAAGTACAACAAAATGACATTTGAAAGGGATAAAAAGTTGGAGTATCTCGGTTACATATAAGCGCATACACTTCCTACAGGAAGGCCGAGCAGGAATAACCGGTTGCCTCATCCACGTCTCGTACATCCAAATACATGGGTGGGATAACCCTGTTAATGACCCGCCACTGCCGTACATTACAGTACAAGGGTTCTAACAAAAGTTCTTGAAATATAAACTAAATTGGATTGCACTTTAAAAATATGTATTCTTGAAGGAAAACATATTCCTTGGCACACAAAAAAAAATCAGCCCTGTTCCACAAATTTATTTGAATGTTTTGTAAAATTCACCCCTGCAGAGTTTTGCTCTCCACTCAAAAGATGAGACACCCTTCCTGCAGATTTTTTTTAGCCCAGCTTTCCCCTCAGAATTCTGGAAATCAATGTGGCATTCATTCTTAGGGTTGCCTCCAGGTCTTCCAAGGTAATTCCACCATTTTCATCAACAGCCGCCTTCACAGCTGCCACATTAGGTAAAGAACTGATTAGCAGCCGGAATGTCTTGAAAAAATAGAAATCTGATTTTCAAGAAAGGCTTGTCAGATTTGAAACTAAAAGTAATGTTTACTTTTATTTCATACAAGACGTGCATGAAGACTAAAGGGTAAAATGTAATACAAAGAAAAGCTAACATATTTTTCTCAGACAATTACAACTGCCGTTTCATCTGGAATTTTGGATCATCAAATATATCATGCTTTATTTTTACCTTCTATGAATTCAGATATTTTCCTGTAGACCAGCAAAAACTTCCACAAGTTGCGCAATAATGTACTAGAATATGTGCGTCCTTCTCTCTGTTATTCCATGTCTGTTCCATGATATATTCAGAAATCCTTTCGTTTGAAGCCTCACATTTTTCTATGTTTGTGCTTTCAGTTTTGTGTGCTCAATTATACACGAAATAAAACGTCACTCCTTTCCAATAACAGTATTATACATCATAAAATCGTATGCCTCATACGATTTTATGATGTATAGAGAAGAACATGTATTCTTCTCTTTAAAAATTGGATCAAATACAAGTTACTAACGTGTGCCATTGCTGAAAGCAATCAAATTGTCTTCGCCACCCGAAAATCGATGAAATTGCGAATGTGCAGACATTGATGGAGATCAGAATTTATGGGAACCAATTGTCGACTTAATGATTCGCCGTAAATTTGTGTTTCAACCTCATCGTCGCGTGTTTCACATTCAACGTGCATGAGCAACATTTCCACATTCCGAAATCATCGTGTATAAGGCACCACAGAAATAAGGTCAACGTTTTTTTTTATTCATCAATAAACACAACTGACATGGTAGTTCATTTTTCTTCATTAGAAAGAGCACCTGCTGACGAGTTTATCATCAGCAGCAAACACGCATTTCACATCTTACCTGTAAGCAACATACTTATCACGTAGGCAACTAGAATTTAGCGTAATTTATTTCGTAAATATGTTCGTATATTTGTGAGCATTTTTAATTTAAAATTTGTGAAAATATTAACGTGTGGTCATCAGTGTGCAGGTTTTGAAAAAACACGGTAAAATAATTCCAAGGAGTAAATCTCTTCAGTAGCGGAGCTGAATATCTTGGCCGAAAATTTTCTATCGCCTTTACAGGTGGTTGCAGAATACGTCGAAATTAAATATTGACCGTCATGCGGTAATTTTGATCTCTGGTGAATACCATAACAGTGTTTTTAAACCAAGAAAGGGAGCTGTTGCCACGAAGACTTTTCCAAATTTCAGGCTGCGGGTAAAACCCGTGTCCTTCCAGAATTGCGATGATGACGTCGTTGTTGCGATTGTTCACGTGTGAACGTCCTTTTTGGCCCTCGATGGCCCATGACAGAACTATTCCTTCTTCTGCGTGTCTAACCAGGTTGGAGATGTAATTCGCCTGATACTTTCTAGGAATATGCTCGCCAACTTCTAAACTCAAGACCCAGTTGAATGTTTGTCCAATGTATCCCGGCTTACTGAGATCCATGTGTTTTACTAAGCCAGCTGTCAAATCGTGGATTCCTGGGGTTCCATCATAACCAGTCCAGGATTGCAGAATAGGATCTGTTGACTTCCACCAATCTTTCAAGCCCTTAAGGTGCCTGCAAAAAACAATTCCTAATGAATTGACGAGCATTCTGGATCGGCTACTCCAAATCTCCATTGGATCACAAGAATTCGGCAAAGCTAGGCAGTTTTATTTGTAGCCCGAATAATTTTTATTTACAAACTCTAATTTTCTTTCAAGCGCAAATATTTTTGAAATGCAAGGAAAATTAAATATTCTGGATTTTTGCATCCCTTTAGCGGGATTTGCTTGAGATTTCTTCAAGAGCAGTATGGTTCAAATCACATGACATAAGATTTTTAGACTTCAGCAGTTTGCATTGAAAAGCTTGCCTCCGCTGCGGAAGTGGAGAGAATTTGCTTTGACCGCACATGGAAAAATATCATTTCAGAGCTGCCCTCTGCATGTTCTTATGAAGGTGAATCTTCATAGAAAATTCCAGGCTCTGCAGCACGAAGTTCTTTTGAGCAAATCTCTGCCATCGGAACGGTTGAAAATCATACCCAGAATTGTTGTGACTTGCCTTTCCAATCCGTGGGGCATTTAAGTGACATTCGGTCAGACTAATATTTAAACAGAAGGCAAATAAAGGTGAACTTCCTCTACAAATAAAATGTAACGGCCAGGAGAAATTGTCTTCTTTTTGAGAGATTGAGGGAACCCATAAATTGCATAAAACATAGCGATAGAAGGTGGAAAGAATTCTATCCCTACAAATGAGGGAAGACACTAATTGCATTGAACAAAATTTATATGTAGTGACAATTCTTGCAGACAAGATCATTGTAGAGAAAATCCACCTGGAGTCCCCCTTCTGCTCATATGAAGAAGGAACAATCCAAAGAAAATTGTGCATCATCCAGCGATGCCTCCAAAGTTACACTAATGACTAACCTAGTAAAAAAATCCCTTCCTGAATTTGGAAATGTGTGATTCCTGAGTCGTAGGAAGCAAATTCCATAGAGACCAATCCCACATCCAAGGTCCAAAACTGATTTTTTCTTGAACAGTATTTCCTCCAAAGCCTTGCATAGATAGGGATCCATGAAGTGACTTTTTCGCAAGTTTTTTGAATTCAGAATCCAGCTGCCAACTTTCAGCTCTTCTTTTCCTACAACATTTTTAGAATTGTAATTCAAAATCATGGAACATACACAATGAAGTGAACTGCTATGCATGCGCTACAGAAATATTTCAGGACATCAGTCAGAAAAAAAGGAGATGGTATTGTCTGTTAGTGCAAGGGTAAAACAGCTAAGATTTCTGTTCACCACAAAAAAAGGGAAATTTATTTTAAATCTGGTTTTGCGTTGAAATCCCTAATTGCACGCCTCCATACAAAATCTTCACAGTGCACTTGGAATTGCCCATCAAGATGTTCATACTTTTTCAACCTTTTTCACCACTTTGATTTTTCAAGAGGTCATAAGAAATGCATGAAAATGTGGTAATCATCATTCAAGTGTTTTTACAGATGCTAATTTCTTTGTGCGAATATTTTAGGTGAAGGGTCCATCAGATTAATATATATAAAAAAAGCTCTCTACTGCATACATAATTAAAAAATCAAAACATTAATTCAAGGTCGATAATTTTTTCCATCGTCATATTTTTTCAGATTGCATAAATCATCAGATCAACTTTTGAAAACCTCACTTGAACAGCAATTCGCCCCAGTATACTGTGGGTGAACAAACTCCTGTGCAAAAATTTCATGGAGGACAAACTTTTGTTCTCAAGCAGTAATATCTTGGTTTATAAAGCACAATTTGGTTAAAAAACCTTTTAGCCATTACGCATATTTTGAAACTGATTTGGTTTTGAAACGTTGGGTCAACTGAATAGTCCTGCATATGAATGCTTCATGTATGAAGATGGCTTGATTTTTAAATGCTCAAGCAATATATTCTGTCAAGGATTTTTTCAGTAGTGGGATTATTGAAATTTCAATACAGCATTCACGAGGAAATATATCTTGTTTCATCAATTGAAAAGATTTGCCCAACCCATTTGAAGGAAGAAAATATACAGAGGTTCAATTCAGTCTCCCGATTGTGTCTCATTTTATGGCTATGATTCCAAAAGTACAACATCAAAAATTGTCTGCAAAACGTACATTGGAATTTACCTGAATGGCAAGGTAGGTTAGCAGGTTTTCTGGTTGAAAAACGTGAGCCTCTCAATTTTTATAAGTTAAAATATATGCACCATACCAATTGAATTTTAATTAATTTTTGGTATCTTTGTTGTGATGTCCAGACAGAGTTATATATCCATTGGATTTTCAGCTCCACACCAATAGCTTTCCAAGTAAAGCAATTCCAAATGATTTCAGCGCTTTCGATTTATGTTCTTCTCTGCATTAAAAAATTCCTTACAGAGAAGATTGAAAATTTAGTTTTAATTTTAGCATCACAGATTTTCTTTTATAATACCTGCTTTCGGTTCTTCAGCAGATGATGCATTAATGGCTTGACCTTTCAGATGAAAAATTGAAAATTCCTCCATCGGTTCTTGATTCAGTGGTTGCACTGAAAGAGGGGGCAGTCGAACTTTGTGAGATTCCAGCCTGAACCAGAGTGTTATTACAACTACCAGTAAGATGATCGACAAAATTATGGATTTCCGTACTCGGCGCATCTGAAAGAAAATATGAAAGGAATTTTGACGAATGATTTTAAATTACTGAACTTCGCTCCACATCTTCCAATCAAATAACTCTTCTTTTTTTGCATGTGGCCCAGTTAAAATGACCTAAACCCTGGAATCGAGTTCAGGGGTTTTCATGAGTCTTGTGCGACTAAAATCGGGCTACAATCTAAATTATACCTTTCGAAGTAGGAAAATTGAGTGGAAGCGTAGAGAATGTCGAAGTGGGTTTCATAAATTCAGTTTCGAAAATGTGCTGATTCATGCACTAATGCATCCTCGATGATACACGCGAAAATTTTGGGAAGCTGTCTCACTGTGTCCATGGAAAATGAGATAGTGTGAAAGAAGAAAATTTTTCACGATTCCAGGGGAACAACAAATCGGGTAATAAAGATAAAACAAAACAAAAAAGTTTTTTCCATGAGTGCTCCATTTTTTTCTCATGTTCGACTTCGGAATACTCGAGAAAATCGCTGCATATCTCAGATCAAGGTTTTTATTTTTCACGGAAACGCTTTTTTGGATCTTTCATCTGCTCAACCTCCATCACCCATAAAACTGTGAATAGGCTCAATTTATCAGAATTATAACTCACTGACAATCTAAATTAATTGTGCGACTGACGGGTTTAGTTGAATGAGGTACCAGAACGATTGGGATTTATATTCGACAGAAGTTAGTTTTCCGAGTGTTGGGTTTGGTGGAAAGTGTAAAAACAAATTTAGAATTTCGATTCTGGGAACTTATTGGACAAACTTTGCCCCGCTTCACCTGACGCTGGGTTTTCCTGACCTTTTACAGAAGCTTCATCCCACGCAATGAAAAAAAAAAACCCGACTCAGCCCAGTAGTGTAAAGGTTAAATAAAACCATCGCCACTGAGACGAACGAAACTTCATTATTTTTGATCCGGAAATCGCGTGTAAATTACTTATTCCCGCACAATAGAATGGAGCCATATTAGACTGATGAGAAAAGGCTTCTATGGAAACCACCATGAAAAACTGAGAGCCATTGATCTTGCTGAAGAACTATAACAAAATAATATCATACTTTATTATAGTTGGCTATGTTTCGGTTGACACGACGGCGTGTTATTATCATTACCCTAAGTCTGCATGAATCACACGTAAATTTCGGAGGATTGAGTGTGCAAATAAAACCAAGAAGAGGATCATGCATTTATCCTTTGAGGTCTCCTTTGAAATTGGTCAATGGAGAGTGGGAAATTAAATTATAATCTTTAAGTCCGAAAATATCATAATCATTGAGAGTCTCATCCAGCTGATAACACATCATTGCAAGATTTGTGTCGATGCACTGAAATGCTTATCTTTACATCCGTTACATTCTTATGACGTGAATTGGTGGTCTACGAGAAAAGACGCTAAACTTGCAACAGCGAAGCTTCTTGAATGATTCTGACTTTTTTCGAAACAGTTTGAGACCATTTTGAAAGAACCAGGTTCAGTTGCATTTTTCTTTTTATCCGCGCACTAAAGAAAATGATTTGCACGTGCACTTCGTTATGAGGTATGTACTTTATTTTATTCGAACAGGTTTCGAAAGAACAGGCGAAAGAGCCTGATGAATTTCCACCTGGCGAAAACCGAGCATAATTTGGATGATAAATGAAACCAAATTAACATTGCGTGCACAAATAAAAGTGTTTGGAACTGTCACATTTCTCTAGTGAGTCACCAGTGAAAACAACACAAGTACTGTACAGTACGCTGCCAGAACAGAGCAAGTCAGGCACTTATATACTGAAAAACACAAAGGAAAAAATACACAGTGTAAACAGGTCATGGATCAATTTGGGTCACAGACATGCCTCCATAGCCCGGGCATGCTGAAATACTCTGAAAGTTCTAACTTCAGTCAACTGAGAATATAAGACATTCTGGAATTCAGGTGAGACTAGCAGTTGAAAACAAGTGCAGTTGAGAACAAAAGGATGAGGGCGGAAAGTCATGGGGCAATTAATTTTCTGCCAGAGAATATACACAGTGCAATGATGTGATTTGCAACATTGTTCTTTACAGGGTTTTAATTATTATTATAGTTACAATTGAAAAAAAATAAACTCCAAGGAATGCGCTCTCCACAAAGGAGGAAAAAAATCTATTGCATTTTCGAACAATTTATACATCTCCTGATGTAACTACTAAATAATTCGAAATTAGGCATCAACCGTCATTGGGTAATTTTCATCTCTGGTGCATACCATGACAGAGTTTTTGAACCAAACAAGGGAGCTGTTGCCGCGAAGACTTTTCCAAATTCCAGGCTGCTGGTAAAACCAGTGTCCTTCCAGGATTGCGATGATGATGTTGTTATTCCAATTGTTCACGTCATCACGTGTGAACATCCTCCTTAGCCCTCGGCGGCCCATAACACAACTATTCCTTCTTCTTTGTGTCTAACGAGGTTGGAGATGTAATTCGACTGAGGAATATGCTTGCCAACTTCTAAACTCAAGACCCAGTTGAATGTTTGTCCAATCTATCCCGGCTTACTGAGATCCATGCGTTTTACTAAGCCAGCTGTCAAATTCTGGATTCCTGGGGCTCCATCATAACCAGTCCAGGACTGAAGAACAGGATCTGTTGTGCTCCACCAAGCTTTTAATCCCTTGAGGTGCCTGAAAAAGCATCCCTTGCTGAATCTATGCAAATTTATATCGGGTAATCAAAATCTCATTGGGATTTCCACGAAGTTTATCTCAGCAGAGATGGGGAATGTACTTACTCAGAGTTTTTTACAATATTTTTAAGGACCTAATATATTTACATGGTTGATTTCTCATAGAAGAGAGGAATTGGAGGGGTATACTCGTAAATTGGAATTCAGGAATTAGCAGGTGCGCTACATTCCAAGAATAATCACAAACGTGTTTTCTCTCACCAAAGTATTTATCATCTGAGCAAAATATGGAGTAGAAAATTTTCATACTTTGAATCTGATTTCATCATATGTAATCTTCCAGAAGTGCTTGACACAGACGTCTTGCTTTAGCACACTTAAGTGTTTAACTGACTGTTTTGATTTTCTGGACCTTTTTATTGCTTTTTTATTTCCCGTATTTCTGGAGGGGAGGGTTCCACCATTTACAACTATGGAGAATTCTTTCGGAATTCCAAGAAATTGAACCTGGCACTTACAAGCCAATTTAATGCATCATGGTTTGAGCAGTTAATTCTTATCCCTGAGAGGATTTTTTCATCAGGGAGAAACAAGTTGTTGGAAGGCACTTTTAATTTTTCCTCATGGCCAGTATGAATTCTAATTGGGTTCTTGTGTCTGATGGGAATATCAAGTTGTAAAAGTTTATCAAGCCCAGCTGTCAGGTGTTTTCCGAACATAAAAATAGTGTTCTTTGCCAATTTTAATGCTGCCAAATTTTCTTCCAAAGTTCTTTGCACATCAATATCTATTGGTGCATGAGTTTGAAAAAGTATCCCTTCTGGGGAAGCCCATGAAATGCCTTTGAACAAGACACACTGAAGTCAAGGCAGAGGCATTGTTCTTGTTGGGGACCCGCCGTCACCAGTGTGATGAGGGCCTCATTAATTGAGGCTAGAGTAAATCGGGTGGAAAAATCACCCAAGGACAAACACAGAAAACGGTTGAAATCAGAGCACCAGAAAATCGGAACCTTCTTCCAAGGCTTCCTGCCCCCAGAGTCGTCTTCGACTTCAACTTTTCTTACACTTAAGTGTTTAACTGACTGTTTTGATTTTCTGGACCTTTTTATTGCTTTTTTATTTCCCGTATTTCTGGAGGGGAGGGTTCCACCATTTACAACTATGGAGAATTCTTTCGGAATTCCAAGAAGTTTAACCTGGCACTTCCAAGCCAATTTAATGCATCATGGTTTGAGCAGGTAATTTTTATCCCTGAGAGGATTTTTTCATCAGGGAGAAACAAGTTGTTGGAAGGCACTTTTAATTTTTCCTCATGGCCAGTATGAATTCTAATTGGGTTCTTGTGTTTGATGGGAATATCAAGTTGTGAAAGTTTATCAAGCCCAGCTGTCAGGTGTTTTCCGAACATAAAAATAGTGTTCTTCGCCAATTTTAATGCTGCCAAATTTTCTTCCGAAGTTCTTTGCACATCAATATCTATTGGTGCATGAGTTTGAAAAAGTATCCCTTCTGGGGAAGCCCATGAAATGCCTTTGAACAAGACACACTGAAGTCAAGGCAGAGGCATTGTTCTCAAAGATTAAACATAGAGTGGCAAAGAGAGGTTTCATGTGTGAGCAAAATTTGCAGTCCAAACAACTTTTAAATTCAAAATTACAACCCCAGACAGATAGCTGAAGATATGAAAACTTGAAATTCTTATTCTCAGCACAAACCTTTTTTTTTAAGGAAAAATTGACAATTTGGAATTCTTCTTGCATACCTTCAGCAGAATTTGCTTGTGGAGTCTTCAGCAGCAATATGGCTCAAATCATGTGACTGAAGATTTTTGGACTTCAATTAAATACTAACTTTGGGGATTATCTCCAGGAAAACTGAAATTATTTCTCATGGGAAAGCTTGTCTCATCTGCACTGTCATGAATACTTTTGGTTGTTCTCTTTAACCTAGCAGACAATGCTTCAAACAGCTGCGTCGCAATATACTGTCCCACGCCCTTGCTGCATGACACACCGCCGAGTCACGCCCCAAGGGTTATGCAACCCTTGCCAAACTAGGTCAGATCCTGGTCTGACCACCATTGTGACATACTGTCCATCCAAGTCTATATAGTCACCTGTATTTACTGTCTTGCTCACTCATTGTTCTCTGGACACTGTCTGAATGCGTTTCTGCTGTTCAACACGAAATAAAGCTGCCTTACTATTTTGTACTTTGAGGAGTTGTGAATTTACCAATCCCGGCAACAGGAATGAAGAAAATCTCCTCACAATAAATTGTTGGAGTTAGTTAAGATAAACTTGCGATGGTAAGTTTACACAATTGAAGATTTGGAGACATTTGAATTCAAGATTGTGAAACATCTAAATTAACTAGTTCTGACAACAGCACAATGAAAGAGGATTCTCCATGATGAAAACGGGAATCACAATCTAATTATTGAAATTTTTCTAATATGGAATCAGCTGCTTTTTTTTGTTATTATTTGCATTGGCCGAATATAAAAAGCAGCATTTCAGAGTTGCCTCCTTGTCAAATTAAAGTGTATCTTCAAACAAATAACTGCTGCTCTGCTGTCGGGACAGAATCAACAAAGAATTCAGGAAAATGGATGTACAAAGTCACTCAGCCATTAATGGCCAGAGCCTCCAAATGGGAGTCCCTTAAATGTAGCCCTCTTTAATAGCAGACCCACAGGCAACTGCAGAAGGAAATCTACCAGTCTTTCACACACACTCTCAAACGTCAATCAGACAAGACAGATTCATTCGCAGGAATAATCCAACAACTGCCGTCAGGCAATGCTGTTGAAGAAGTGTAGTCTTTGGTGACTTTGATGGGCTTCTGTCACCTTCCTGATCTTATCCTTAATCACCCTGTTTGCCACATTGTGGTAAACCAGGTGCCAATGTGCTTCTGGGTCCAAGGGCTGCTACGTTGGACGTTGGTGTGCCCAAGCTAGGATGCTATGCTTGGGTCACGCCTTGTGTATGCAACCCCACAAAATCCCCCCCTTTTGGCAACGGCAGCCTGTAGGCTGGCAATGGCCAAAGGACCCCAACCTGGGGATGCGTAGATGTTGCTAGGTTTTGGGGGGTGGGAGGTGAGGGTTTGGTGGCACCAGGGGATGCGGGGCATCCTTTACTGGGTATTGGCCTCAAAGATGGTGGCATGCAGGCCCACCAAGAGAGCCTAAGGCAAAAGTGCAAAACTGGTCATTTGAGTCAGGGATCCCACCCAGGGCAGAGGTCCAAAATTCTGTCAAAAGTGTTCAAAAGAAAAAATTGTCAAGTCAGAGGTTCACCCCAGCAAATAATTTGGCCGTTATCTGCTTGCATTTATGCCCAGGCTGCCACTGAGACCATAAAAAGTGGGCATTATACCCACCTGGAGAGACGGGGATAGGATTGCCGCTTCCCCTGACGGTTATCCTGGCGGTTTGGGTGCCCCCTCCCCCATATTCCCGCCAAGATTCCCATTTTTTTATGCTGTTCCCTACGGTGTCAGTGAAACTATTCCAAGAAAATTTTTTTGGCTGCTATGCAGCCCTGCATTTACAATGCCAGTACACTGTACTAGCATTGTGAATGCAGGGTGCATAGCAGCATGTTAACAAACACACACACACACATGCACACTCAAAGGAAAGACATGAATAAACAAGCAACCTACTGGGGATTTGAACCAGACCCCACAACTCAGTGCCCACAGCCATAACAACTGCGCCAAACATACAACAGTGATTGGCCTGAGCAGAAATTCTGGCCAGAAACTCTAGCATCACAGCGCGGATCTGGTAGTCATAACTATGGACTATACACAATTGATGCATTCATGCACCATATTGCAAATAATACATATTCATTTTAATTACAGCACACAACAGTGTGCATGCCAACAATGTTGCAACAAAGTAAAGGCAGTGTTAACACAATGTTG
>CAJPEX010004229.1:0-23183 GCA_905338405.1 Notodromas monacha | reverse complement strand
GACTATTGTAAGATAATATTACATCAACCATTGCCAAGGCATGGCTTTGCACCCTCAGCTTAGTGGTGGCCTTTGAATATGTGACCAACATCAATCATTTAATTTTTAACCTGTACAAATATAGGTGGATGACATCAGGTGTGGTTGGGCAACTGTTCTTGCACACATAAAAATATTTTAGAATATGAAATTTTTACAATGCCCAGGTGTGGCTGGGCACCCCCAGCTTGTACGGGTTGATAAGTTTGTTTTGTGATTTTTGCCAGGCCTAAATTCTCCCTCTTCCCGCCTTTGATGCTTTGTAAATGAATACTGTACAAGGTATTCTCGAAGGAATACTCGAATTTGATCATTTGCTTTTAACCTGTACAAATATAGGTGGATGACATCAGGTGTGGTTGGGCAACTGTTCTTGCACACATAAAAATATTTTAGAATATGAAATTTTTACAATGCCCAGGTGTGGCTGGGCACCCCCAGCTTGTGCAGTAAATAATAGAATATACTTTTGAACGAAGTCATGCTTCATTTTCGTCAAAGGGCTTGTGGTCTGACTGCTCATAGTCCTCAGATTTTCCTCGTCAATGCCCCAGAGACGCAGAAATTTCTGATCCCCCTATCCGCTTAGTATAAAAAGGAGGGAAAAGGGGCTTGAAGGAGAAAAATGCCAGTCGGAAATGAAATTCGAGGAGAAAAATGGGGGCCCGTATATAGGGACCATTGCGGGGCCAAAGCCTCGCTCTTCTGGATTACACACCAAAGGGGAAGCTAAAGGAGAACAAAGAACGGCTTCGCGTGAATGATCTTCCTGAACACACGCATGTACTGTACTGTGCACATACTCGTCGGGTTCACTTTTGCTCGGTTGTGTAGAACATCCGTACTGTATTTTGGCCTGTGATGCGAAGGATGAAGAGTAACATAAAAAGCTGAAGTTCATATACATTTTGTTTTGCTCCAGCTTGTATATTTTTTATTCTTTGAGGCTATGTGAATATGCTGGTCCTTGAGATGCGGGAACTTGTGAAGACCTGAAGTCTAATATCAATTTTTACGAGCCCCTGGGTCCTCGAGTCACGGGTTCGACGCAGATTTATGGTATCGACTATCTCCGGAAAACAGCATTCGAATACTGAAGAATCAAAATAAAAACAGTTTCATCCCATCAGTTCTCTTGAATGCGAGAGGGAAATGATTTTTAAAAGTGTAAGAAATTATGAAATTTCCCAGAGTAGTTCGAAATGTTTCACTCTCTGTTTTTGAAATTGAGAGTGTTCTTCAAAAAAGCGACGAATGCGACATCTAGATGATCAGTGCTGTCAATGATAAGCAAATTAATTTTTCTTCTCTTTTGTACGATTTTCTTCGCACTCTTCCGTAAAAAATAAAAAAAAATAATTGAAGAATCCCACTGAGTCCGCCAAAAATTTTTGATAATACATTTTTGAAACTTCGATTTTTTTTTTACAAAAAAGGTAACAGGTAAAAACATCTACTATAGTCAAGGTGCTGGAATTGGTTATCCAATATACAGACAAAAAGGATTGCGTAACTTCCGAGACGGAAATAAATGCAAATGAAGAATGATGCTTTAAATTTTGCTTTAAATATGTATCACAGTGTATCAGCTAATTGAAAGAATACTATCTTTGCAAATTTACAGAAATACGATAAAAAAATTATTCTGCATAACGACATAATGTTTTCGACTTAATTACTTTTGCGCATATTTTCTTCACGATTTTAAACAACATGAATTTTTTTCTCACACGATCCACATTATGAATTGTATTCAGAAATTTCTTCGAATGGACTTAGGCAATGCACCAGAAAACTTACTCCTAAGCAAAATAAATTCTTAATTACATTGGGACCCCCAGATGCGGACTTAATTGGCGCTATCCACATTATGAATTGTATTCAGAAATTTCTTCGACTGGACTTAGGCAATGCACCAGAAAACTTACTCCTGAGCAAAATAAATTCTTAATTACATTGGGACCCCCAGATGCGGACTTAATTGGTGCATGTACCTTGTCCTCAAGTCGGAACGTCCGCATGTCGAACCTTGTTTTCCCATAGACTTCAATGGGAATATTTTCAAATGGTTCTTCTGTAGATCAATGGTTAAGAAACATCCTCCCAAATTGAATAGAACATGTTTGTCAACTTCAAGATGCAGAAAATAAGGGCACAGAAGAAAGCCACAAAGAATCTGATCTTCTGGCATCTGAGTGAGTTCAAGAATAAGCAAAGATCAAAAATAAGTCTTGCTATCCTGTGCACATATGATGAAAAAAAAAACTGAAAAAATAAGCGCAAAGTAATCCTTTTTTGATTATGAATGAGGGCCATTGTATAATCAAATTTTTTAAAAGCCAATACAATACAATATAAATAGGTCAATTTTTTGAGAAATGCGAGAATTTAGAAAAATTTGTTTTTGATTCTCCCGGAAATCTACAAAAAGTTTCCATCTCTCAAGTCACTAGATGTCGGGGCAGATTTTTTTTTAGCTCGTCCACGTCCGTATTTCGGGGTCTCAATGTATTTGGAACTGGCTTGTGTTGTCCCTGAATCAAATTATCTCTTCTCTATTTTTTGGAGCACCTTATAGTCGTGGTTCATTTCTGGGGGATGATAAATCTCATCCCCCCCCCCCTTTGCAACAGACACGCGACTGATGATTAAGGAAGTCTTTTCTCCGCCAGGAATAGGAGATCGGATCTGTCCATCCTTCTGTGGATCAAGAAGCTCGTTATAGCCTCGGCATCAAAAATTGACTGGTTGTTCTCCCCCCCTTGTGGCGTACGAGCCTTCGTGGGGGCAAAGTGGTCTTGATAGCGACGAGGGGCTCTTTCTTCAGGGATGTAGACAGTGTAGTAGCTAGGAATAACATGGTTCGTCAGACGAGCGACGAAATGGTTTCCGATATTCTGGCGCATTTTCCTCGTCAATGCCTCAAAAAGGTCTCTTTCGACTAGCACCCACTTGGAAAGTTGGAATCCAAGGGGTGTCAAGGGATGCTATCATTGGGACACAAGTGTAAGGGTTTTGTGGTACGTTAAGTAAATTACAGTAAAAACACAGTAAATTAATGGAAACAATGCAAATGGAAATAGGGATTGGAGTACCTTTCCGCGCTGTATATTGTGAGAAGACCGTTTGTTTTGAGACGCACAATTGTCAAAGTTTTAAGGAATTTTTGGAATATTTCAAGTTTATTTAAGCTTTAAAATATTCACGCTAAAGTGAATTTGATCGATGCGTATTGATCAGTACGTCAAGGTCTTCGATGGGGCTTATTAAATATTGACTCCCTTTTTCTTGCGTACATTTTCAGAGACCAAATTTTAAATTAATGTTGAAAGGAGAAAATGCTGTTTCTTCTGAGCTTTCCAGACGATGTCCAGCAGAAAAAAGTAAGGGTCTGTCCTGAGAGTATTCGCGTGTTTTCCATGCGTGTGTGTATGTTTTTTTATGCTACACGAAACGATGCCATTCGTCATATTTCTTTCATACCGATGCTCTTTTTTCTTCTTGTTTCCCATAATGGGATTGGGATGGCCTCTTGGGTCGTGGTGGGGTTGGTTCGGGTTCATCGCATCGATGGTGGGGTCTTTTTCTTTTTTTTTTGGGAGATGCGATGGGTGGAGTGCGAAAAAGATGCATCGTTTGCTTGAAGTATCCTTGCAAAATTCAGGAAGTTCGAAGGGGAGATGAAAGTGATGCGACTGGACGTACGTCGGAGTGACTTCTTTTCTCTCCTTCCATCCAATGCTGATGCAATTTTGCTCATCTTTTCGCCGAAAAAAACAACAGACGAGAGGGAGAGAGAAATAAATCTCGTGAAGAGATTCGCAAGGGCCTGAAACGAATCTTTTCTTGTGCGGATTTGCGAAATTGAAGCCCGAATCGTTTGTCGCTCAGTTGACTATCTGTCTTTAAAAAGCACTCTTTCAAATTAAAAACGAAACTGATTCCCTTTTTTTTTTGCGTGATTGGAAAACACTTTGGAACCCTGCTTAGATTTCGCAATAGATCTTGATCGCGACAAGTTTTCAGAACATTAATCACTTTTCGGTTTTGGGAAGCGAGCCCCAAAATAATGAATTACTGTATCACAAATAATAATGGCACGAATTCCTCTTCTGGCTTACGAATTTGTTTTGTTTTTTTCGTTGCTCAACTTTCCTAGTTGTATGCTTCCCGAATTTGTCTTCCGTTGGAAGCATTTCAATGTATTTAATTTTTAGAAATTTATTTTTCTTAATTTCCAGGGAGCTTTTTCACCTATCATCAGAGAGAACACAGAGTTAATTATGCATCACATTTCCGAGATAAAACATTAAGGTTTGACTGTCGCTCTTACCTGCACGTGGTTCATGAATTTGCAAACTGTCTGAGTGGTACCAAGTATTTTAAAAATGTAGTATACGGTACTAGAAAAATCCCAAGAATCCTTTTTCAAGCTTGAAAGCCATTTTCTAGTAAAAAAAAAATGTGTCACGGTTGTGATGATTTTTGCGCGAGTGATTCTGACTTTGATGGTTGTATTCCAATCTCAATAAAGGTGATGGAAACGTTTTTCAAGTCAGATGCAAGTCATAAAAAAAACCGCTTGTTTATAAACTCAGGGTTGCTTTTTTAAGCTCTTGTGGCTTGAAGAAGTCTGCCCAGAAGCTTACATAACCAAATAACCGAATCTCACGATAATGACGAAGCTGTTGAGCCATTTCATGAATGCATTAGCTGCTTCAAATCAAAACAAGTGTCCCTTGTAAATCAGGTTTATTTTAAAGAGGTTTCTTTTCAGAAAGTTCGCTCGATATTGCGACAAGAAAAATTGGGTTCAGTGTCTAAAAATCACGTCTTCGACTGACAAATTATCGTGTGTAAACGCTCGTGTTTATCGCTGATGCATCAGTTTTCAGATCCTTCACAATTATCCTTGCTGACATGACGGAAAACCGACATCGCCAAAACGGGATTTTTTTGGATTCAGGTAGTTATTTGCAGTCTGTTGCAACAGCCGTATGATCGTGTTTTTGCGTGATCTGCGAACGGGACATTTTTGCCTCTTTTCCCTGTGCGCGCAAACGAAAATTGCACGCAATTGCTTTTTTAGAATCACTGAGACTGGTGGTGAGAGGCGTGCGAATGCGTCATTGCGATTTTGGATAGTATGAAGTTCTTGTGATGGGAATGTCCAATGGAAGGTCTTTCTTTTTTTTCGCAATTTTCTTTCGGCTTCGCGTGGGATTCGGGTGAGCTCATGCAGATTGAACACGGAAAGTGCGTATTTGTTATTGAATGCCTGGCATAATGTAAACGATCTGCCACGTGGCATGCTTTGTCACGGATGAGAGCAAAGAGGGGGAAAACTACACACTGTTACGTTTTCTTTTTCAAATTTTGTTATTTCTAAGCATAGAAAAATACAAGATAATCAGTGATGAAGTCAGTAAGAAAGAGAAGAAAATCGCGTAGATATCTTCGCAATTACCACTCGACAAAAATATAATGCGCCTTTGAAAATGATTCAGAATCATGAACAAGTTTTTAATATTATAAAATGTAAAAATACTCAAAACTGGCAATATTCTTCGTCGCTGTTAGGGAAGAACTTACCTTAACATAAGTATGTTGCAAATTTTGCAAATGGATCAATTTTTAAAGTAAAGTTTTAAGAAATATTGAAATAAAAAACAGAATCAGCCTGCTGGGACTAGGCCGGGGAACCTTATTTTGGTTTCCCTGATTGAAATTAGAAATATATTTCAAGAAATTTGTCCCACAAAGAGAACACACAAATAGTAAGTTTTCAACAATACAACACTCAACAGAACTACACTCAAATTCGTAGATTTCGCGATTTTGGCAAATGTGCACAGTTCAAAGGTTTTTGATTCGAAGTGGCTTTGGTAGATTTGGTCTCCATCGCGAATTGCGGAAATTCGTTTCTGGTTTTGCATTGTTCTTTGGAGCTACATGGTTCTCCTTGAGAAGTGGTTTTTCTTCCCTTTGACGGCTTGTAGTTTTTTTTATCTGATTTTGAGGTTTTCTTATAATTTAATTTTACTATTATTTCAGCATGCGCGTGCGGTTCCCCAACAGTCGCTGGATGAGAGCAAGATAGGAGAAAACTGGAGACTGTTGGTTTTCTTTTTCAAAATTTGTATTTATGTGCAAAGAAAAATACAAGATAATCAGTGATGAAGTCAGTAAGAAAGAGGAGAAAATCGCGTAGATATATTCGCAAGTTTAACTCGACGAAAATATAATGCGCCTTTGAAAATGATTCAGAATTATGAACAAGTTTTTAATATTATAAATTGTAAAAATACTCAAAACTGGCAATGTTCTTCGTCGCAGGGGAATAAGTTCATTGTTTGAAAAATATTTTACTTCTATAACTGTTCTTCAATTCATAAATTAATTTAAAAAGGAATTTTCAGTCCAAGGATAAAAAATTTGCTTTCCTTCGCTGTCGTCGCACTTTTTCCATATGCAAATGCGCATTTTTTCCGTCCTTCAAATAGCTCAATGGATGAGATCAAATTCTTTGAGTACAGTACTGCAATTTCGTCTTATATACGCAAGAATACTTGTTTTCAAATTTTTCTAATTTCGCACTACGTAAAAAAAATGACATGAATCAATGGCGTTATGCGTTCGATGATTGCGGTATTGTTTGACTGATTTAAAAGTTTATTTATATTTTTTCCCCCAAACTGCTTCGATGAGCAGCGTTACGCAGTTGTCGGTCTGTCGCAGCTTGCGTGGCTCTGAGCTGCGACACACCGGTGCCAGTGACAGTTACACGGCGGAAGTGACTGGCTTCGACAGCATTTGCGAAGACGAAGAGAAGAAAATCTCAAACGTGCTTCTGTTCTGCTTGAAATCCTCAACTAATAACTTGGTCCTTTCCTTCGTCGTCGGCTCATTTGAATTTCTTGCTCTCTTTCTTCAGCTCATACTTTCTTTTTCGAGGAATTCGGCGGATATTGAATCTTTTTTTTTGGGGGGGGGGAATCTTATATATAACGAGTTTTTGCTTTTTTGAAGTGGAAACTTTCGCCACGCCCCCCCCCTGATTTTGTATACATGACGAAATATGATTTAGGATAATCGAAATTTTTTACATCCATTCATTTGGGTTTTAAGCGTCGAAGATAAATTTTTCCGTAGTTCCCAAGAACTGGAAGCTAATACAACTACCGATTTTTCCATCTAAATAAAACTGAAAATGGTGATTTCTGCATTTTTACCCTTTGAGACCTGATGCAATGCAGGTTGGAGAAGTTATTCATTTATGTCGAATTAATTACACATACCGCTTGGAACCAACCGTTGGTGAATTTGAATTTTGAATTGTTGGAATATGATTTGTTAAATGGAATAATTTTTCCGCCGATTCGGTCGTATTTTCCATCGCTTTCAATAATTAGCTGACACTTTTCTTACTTAATTTTATTGTTCGTATATTATTCAAGGAAATTTATTATGCCCACCACTCTTTCAAAGCGTCTTCAACGAATTTCAACTCAATCTCACCGCTTTATCACAGCTTCTTGGTCACTTTTATATATTTTTTTCAAATCACTTTTTTCTCGGATCACTCTTGAAACCATTTGTCATTCGGTAAAAAATGAAACGACGTACGAATAATTAAAATGGTTTCTTCAGATCAGAATTTTTCGCAAAATTCAGCCAAGTTTTTCAGAATATCCGTATGATATTATGAGTGTAATTTATTTATTTGTCAAATCTTTTCTTAGCTGCTGTTGTTACCGCACACGTGCCCAGAAGCTTTTTTTTTCGGCAACATTGTTACGAGAGGGGGGAAAAGATGCCTCGTGAATAGATGGGTAGCAGCCGGGCATAGTACGAGACGTGACCCGGGTTCCAAAGATTCCTTGGGATGCTGGAACCTTCTCACGCGAGTTTTCGTATATATAGAGAGAGAAAAATAACCAAGCTCTAAAATTTTTTCTTATTTTTTCATGAGATCGAAGGTGTACGACAATTTTCTAAAAAACTTCGTGCTCGAAATTTTAAAACAGCTACGAAGATGATATAGTTGGAAGTGTTCCCGGCTTTATTTTCTGTTGCTTATTTTTGAACCAGGTTCAACGTTCTTTGATCAAGAATGGCATGAGAGGGATCTTTTAGAAGTTGCTGTCAAATGCTGGAATGAAACTTTAATTTTTGCTGCGTAAGTAAGAAATATTTCGCCAGTATACTGATGAGCGTGTAGTTGGAAGTACATAAATTGAGTTTCAAAAACATATCGTTGCGTATAGATGAGCTTTACGAAATGGAGGGTGAAGCAGAAATACTTGATTCAATATGTTTTTAAGCTTCAGCATCTCTTTGAAATTTCAAATTATATTGGAATAGATTTGAATTTGCAGCTGATTCAATTTTTTTTTCGGATGATGGCTTGTTCCTGCTGGTTACTTTGGATTGGTGTGACCACCAGCACCACGCACATTCAAAAAATATTTTCTCAGATCGTGTTTTTTCTCAAAGTTTGATGGAATTTCAATGCTTTTGAATTTTTTAAACCTTGCTTACACATTTTTCCTCGCGACTTTAATTTTTCGAGAATAAAAATAGTGTTGGAGGTCGCAGGATCTGATTTTTTTGTTTAAGTTCTGAGCACCTTGGAAAAAAAAACAAAACTTTTTCAGATGAAAATTTCTAAGTGATTTTTGTTCAAGAATCAACTTCGACAGCGTAGGAACAGTTCATTCGCAGAGACTGGTTATTATTATTTGTTTTGTTGATTTATTTTTCTCCGTGAGAAACTTTCAGATTTCTTTCTGATACACATCAGCATAATACTTTTATTTCATGATGGAATGGAATCCATTAGTGAGCTTTGAAATCTGTGTGTTTTCTCCATCAACGGAGTAACAAAGTCGCAGTTTTGCGAAAATATTTTCGCACACTCGTGACAATCGAGAGCTTCCCACGGGATCCAGTCTCGCAGGTTGCTGAGCTTTGAGAAATCCTTGGGCTGCTCTGAAAGTCCCCTGGGAAATTCATCCTCAAAATATTCGCAATTAAAAATATTGTATTCATTTTTCTGAGATACTCTCATGCTACCATATAATTAAATCCTATTTTAAAGTCTTAATAACAAACAGACAAGATTGATGTTCGCGCAAAACCAATTTTATTCCCTTTTGTGACTCAATTGTGCAATCATTCCCCACATTTTCATGTCCCATAACAATTAAACTGGAATTATTGAAAAAAAAAAACCACGAAATATGAATAGCGCGAGTCCTGTATTCGATTTTCAGTACGCAGACAACACTTTTTTGCATTCAAGGGGGCCTTACAAAGTACTATAAGCATTCAACAGAAATGCATATTTCTGAATGCCCATTTAAAAAGTGTATCTCCGGGTTGGCTCGAACAAACATTTCTCAAGTTTCAAAGTTTCATAATCGTGTATATTATTTAGAAAATTAAAAAATAGCCACGTAAATAACGGGTTGACTCGTCGAAATTTCAGCGCTTTGCGGCATTTTAGCACATTACAAGAAGGCCTTGAAGAAGAAAGCGAAAAAGTAATGACGTGGTTAAAATTTGTTTTTCTTTTCTGACTCGCTCACGTAATTGTTTGCTTGATGACTTCGTCGGCGGCAAAAAAAAAATTAAGTGAACCCACGAAAACGCAAAAATTTCCCTTTTCTTTGCCCGACGAAATTGCCTTCTTCCTTTCCCGGCGCAGGTGTACAGTACTGGTAATTTCAATTCAAGACGCCAAATTTCTCTCTTGAAGATTCCCCCGAAAAGCTGGAAGTAATCAACTTCTGTTGATGTGGCGGCACGAAATGCAAACAAAAGAGCACTGTCTAATTACGCACAATTTCCAAGTCTGAGTGGAAGTAAGAGGGATTTTTTTGGTATCTCACTTACTAAAGCCCTGAGCCAAAAATTGCGAGCATGCTCTTTACTCGATATGCTCATGCCATATCCCGGATGATAGCAATTAAGTAACGTATTACGGTACAGTACGAGTTTCTCTGAATAATTTAAGCATTTTCTGGAAGTTCCCCCGCATGAAGGAGGTCTTTTCTTCGACGAAGAGTTCGATCTGAAGGGTTCTTTGCCATCCCACGCGTTCGGTTGTGCGGAGGTTTTTTGCAAGTTTCGCCAACGCGGCACGTGTGGCGGAAATGGTTTAAAGTGTGCTCTGAAGAACTTCTGGATTATTCTCCCTTTGTGTATATAGGCCTGTAGGGCCATTTCGGAAGCCCTGATTTATTTCTGTGATGAACTCTTCCGGCGAATAAGAGAGGAAAATGGGTTTTAGCAAAAGGTTGACGACGCGCTGAATTTTCACAAAAGATTCTAAGAAACTTTTCCTGGGGTGAGCAAGAAAAATTATTCAAATTTTCCTCTCGAAAATGCGGACATGTCATTAAAATCCACTGACTAAAGCGTGTTTTTTTTCTTTTCTCGGGCAAGTTTTCGATTTTTTTTGCGCTATATCACCCCTTTGTTGGGTGCTAAAAATTGTTGACGGCAGTTGACACAGGAATTGGAAAATTCAGAGTACTGTATAAGATAAATCAATATATTGGCTAGGAAAAACTGCAAATATCATTGGGTAAGATTTGTGGAGATATTCACAACAGCGTGTCAGAGTTAATTACTTGTTAATTTTTGAGTATAAATTTTGGAGGAATACGACTTAAATACGTGTGCTTTAAATCAAATTTCGGCAAACTACTACATTAAATTCTATTTATTGGACAACCAGAAAGTGTAATGTCAGCTGATTCTCATTTGAGGTCAATTTTTAATTTCCTGGCAAATTTGATATAATTGGATCAAAATCCTGTCAAAGAATTGACCATATTTTTCTGCCAATTTTTTTGCATCACGCGGCAAACATTGGTGTCAACATTGCGGAATAATGGGTTGAATTGGTTTGTAAAAATGAAAAATTCCGGCCGACTCGATGCCCATTTTCTTATGATTAAAAATGCTAACACGTCCAAAAAGGAATAATGATGTGTAATAATTTATATTATTATTTTTTACTGCTTGGTTTCCTTGCGTAAAACATTCAAGAGCCCAGGAGAAGTGATGAAACCCAGAATCCCGAGGAATACGAGAAGGTTTAGAATCTTAATTAACGAAGAGGCTCTCAATACTGTGCGAAAGAAACTTTCCTGGTCGAATTTATTTGGCAGAAATGACTCAGCTTCAGATTTCGCCAAAAAGAACGTTGTCTTTTCTTTCTCGAAGGGATTACGAATGGGTTCCAAGAAGGGAAATGAATCATCGAGTGTGACTCCGTATGTCGTCAACGGGGGTTTTCCCTGAGATGCTGGCTCATCTCGTTCTGGGGGGTTCGGATTGTCTCCGAGGGGTTTTATTACGTTTCGGGTCGAGAGGCGCGGACAATGTACGGGGTCTGTATTCCTGGGGTCATGTTCTGTTTTTTTTTTTTTTTTTTTTTTTTTTTTTTTTTCTCTTTGTTTTGTTTTTTTTTTTTTTTTTTTTTTTTTTGTGTGTGTGACCTCTCTTTGTCTTGTCTTTCTTTTTCATATACTTCCCGCTCCCGTGGAGTGCGTGCAATTACGTGGAATGTCCTCGGATGTATGCTAGAAATGGGGGTTTACCGAAGGTTGTCTTGTAAGTTTTCTTGTTCGAATAGTTTGAGAGTTCTTGAGGTACGAAAAATGTCCTTTCTTTCTTTTTATGAGAGCGCTGTGAAAACTGTTGAACAATCGACAGTGGCATTTGAAAAATTCTGATTTTTGCACATCATTTTTGAAAATGAATTTAGACTATCTCGAATGGAAGCTTTGTCAAGTTTGAGAAAACCCGTGGCTTGAGGAAAGGTTGATTATAAGGGCGACTTCCTCTACCCATTGAGGTCTTTCCTCAGAAGGAATTGTTTTTCCTTTTTTTTTCCTCCAACCACTGCTGGTTATTTGATTATTTCGTGGGTCAGTTTGGTTTCACTGATTGGGTTTGAAGATTTACGAATCCCTGCTGATATTGTTCGTAGAATACGGGAAAGCACGAAACTCAAAATTCTACGCTATTTCTCTGAGGATAAAATCCTTGCCTGGGAAACTACAAAATAAATCACAATTGAAAAATTAAACATAAATTCCTCGCTGTATTTAAAGGGTAAAATTCATATACCGTTCCTCTTCCTAATTAAATTCCACCAATTTACAGTAATACTCAGCTTGTTCGATTTAATTATTTTACTGCGAATGAGTCTCTCATCAGAATTAAAAAAAAATAAAGTTTGCCGCCGAAACATCCATTTAATTATCTCCCTGTAATGAAGTGTAAGAGAAAAGGCCTTTCATCATCTATTATTTTGCATAAGATTCCCAGGGAAGGCTTTTATTCTCAGAGAATCAGGGTAGAATTCGAAGTTTCGTGTTCTCCGGAATTCTACGAGAAATCAGCAAGGATTCGTGACTTATCAAAACCATTGGAGACAAATAATTGCTGCTGATCTCGATTTCTCAATCCAATAAAACTTATTTCGAGGATTTAATTATTTTCCTACTGCTTTTCTGCCTACAAGTCGATCTGTATTTTTTCACAAAAAAAATACATCTCGACTCCAAAACATTTAATCCATATTGCAGCACCGATTTCTTGGTTCAAAATCCTGTTCTTCCTTCCACCTGAATAAACTCTAAAAATACTACAGTAGGTTTTTTTCCGCATGAAAAAATATACGCAGTAGGTCGTTTCCCAAATTTGTTGTTCTGTTTGCTCCAATAATTACTGCCGGTTAATTTATTTTGTCGTGGGTCCGTTTCGTTTAATTGATTATGATTTAACGAGACAATCCTTACTTGCCTTGCTTTAGAGATAACGAGGAAAGAGTTTCGATAATCATTGTCTCTGGTCTTTCCGTTCTGATAAAATACGATTCAGCGAGGTACAAAAAATAGCAAAGAGTATCGGCAAATATGAGACACAGTATATGGCGTTTGTTTATGCGGGGGTGGGTCGTTCATTATCCGACTGTCAGAAGCAAAACCTTGTGTTGTTTGTGGTTTGTCTGGCGGAAAGGGTTGCGATCATTTTCCGAGCGTGATGACTTCGTGAGCATATGCTGGCGACGTTTGCTTTTCGGGCGATTTCATTTTGCCGGTTAATCTTGGACGGGAATTCATTAATTATCAATTTGGCGGATTCGATACTTCTGACTGGAGTTTGAAATCTGAATTTCCTGAAATCGTGGAATTCATATAGTTTTTTTCTCGTTTACATTTGAAAAGAAAATCGTCCGCGCACTGATATTTTACCATAGGATTTGGAAAAACGAGAAACTTGAAGTCTTACGCTGTTGCTCGCCTGAGAATATACCATCCTTACTCAGGAAATCAGGAATATATGAACTAAATGACAATTTAAAAATCAGGCATGATCATTTCGTTGTAATAAAGAGCCGAAAATATATTCCTTTCCTCCAACTGGAGCAAAAATTTCTGTCTGCCGAATAAAATTTCTCCATGCAGGTATGATTATTTATCTCGCTTGATTAAATTATTTTGCTACGAATTTGTATCTGAATACTATTGACATGAAAAAGGCTTCTGTACGCATTCAGTGTGTGTCTCTTTGCACTCATATTCATACAATAAGTATGCCAAAATTTAAAATAATTATGTACTCGAATGTAAAAAGGATCGGTAAAAAAGACGCATTGCTTTTTTTGGTCAACTTTTTCGGCTATCTTCTTGAATAGAAATCGGATCTAAACAAAAAGCTGGGTCAATATAATTTATCCTTTTTCGAAAGCGTAACTCAAGAACGACAGAATTTAATACCTTCTGTTTTATTTATCCGAAGCATCCAATTTTTCATCCAACTGACGAATAAATGAATTGGCGCAGCTAATTTAGAAACTAGCAAGGGTTTCTTCTCGAAATCTTATGCAATTAAGTTAAAGCTAAGTATATTTTTGAAAGTCTTCGGTGTGAAATTAAAAGTCAGAACGAAATCATTGTTTTTTAAATCCATGAATGATTTTTTCCCCTATCAATCCCAATCGATCCCCTGCCTCGCAGCTCTTTATCTGGTGGGGGTTTTCTTTCAGGCGGGGTTGCATTGCCACGAACGAGACAGACGTCTTGGGGGTAGAAGAGGTCCCACTTCGCACACACACACAACCTGAAGGCGTTTTGACGTCCTGGGTTCCCCCCCCCCCCTCTTCCCCCCACGCAAGTCGATTTGCCCATTTATTTCCTGCATTGATCCACTACTTCCGGGAGATGGTCCAACATTTCGTTGAGGCGCTTGAATTTCCGCAACTAGGGGACTTCCCAAAGATTCTGGCTGAACTGACGACGGAAAAAGCAGTGACAGTAAATACAGTATTGTAATGGGCTACAATAAAGCCCACAGATAAATTATTTTACGGGGTTTTATCATTTTTCGGCATAGAATGAGGAATCATGACTCGAAATCATTTTTTAGATCAACACTTTATTATCCAAGAAAATTTTTTTATCGCTTCAATGGATATGAGATGGTGCAACTATTGCGAAAAATCATAAAAATTTATAAAAATTCCACTGATCTTTTCGGACGAATGTTATCACAGCGTTTTTTTAGATTTTAAAACCGAACAACAAAACCAGGGACTATTTAAAATCGAAATTTGGTTTCCAGTAGAAGTCTTCTGGGATTGCATTTAAGAACTTTGACCTCAGCGGCAAAATGAACTCTCACGAAATCTTGAGAATTTTCAGAATCTTTCTCGGGACTTATTTCGAAGGAAATCCATTCGAATACTGAAACACCCTCGCAAATAAACACATCTTTCTTCCCTGTTCTCGAAGCATAGCGAGCAAGCATCATTGGTCAGAAAATATTCGAAACGTTCAAGATGAAGTTCAAAATTAATGTCGCAGCGGAATTCGTTCTGTCTGCCGATGATATGAATGCAATAACGCTTGCTCGTTTTATTTTTCTCGCACATTTTACGAATATTTTTCATTCACGAGTGTTTCTCCGCCATTCGTAGAGAGAACTTTGGTTCTCACCCCTGTCGACTATAATCCAGTGTGGCAGCGAAATTGCTGCGTCCACGCAACTCGGGTTGCTATTCCGTCCGCGTAATTTGATTCCACTTCCGCTGGATGAGGTGGATCGTGAGGAAATNAATAATTACTGCCGGTTAATTTATTTTGTCGTGGGTCCGTTTCGTTTAATTGATTATGATTTAACGAGACAATCCTTACTTGCCTTGCTTTAGAGATAACGAGGAAAGAGTTTCGATAATCATTGTCTCTGGTCTTTCCGTTCTGATAAAATACGATTCAGCGAGGTACAAAAAATAGCAAAGAGTATCGGCAAATATGAGACACAGTATATGGCGTTTGTTTATGCGGGGGTGGGTCGTTCATTATCCGACTGTCAGAAGCAAAACCTTGTGTTGTTTGTGGTTTGTCTGGCGGAAAGGGTTGCGATCATTTTCCGAGCGTGATGACTTCGTGAGCATATGCTGGCGACGTTTGCTTTTCGGGCGATTTCATTTTGCCGGTTAATCTTGGACGGGAATTCATTAATTATCAATTTGGCGGATTCGATACTTCTGACTGGAGTTTGAAATCTGAATTTCCTGAAATCGTGGAATTCATACAGCATTTTTCTCGTTTACATTAAAAAAATCGTCCGCTCGCTGATATTTTGCCGTAGGATTTGGAAAAATGTGAAACTTAGAGTTTTACGCTGTTGCTCTCCTGAGAATAGACCTTCCTTACTCAGGAAATCAGGAATATATGAACTAAATGGCGATTTAAAAATCAGGCATAATCACGTCGTTGTAATAAAGTGTCGGAAAAAAAATATTCCTTCCCTCAAACTGGAGCAAAAATTTCTGTCTGCCGAATAAAATTTCTCCATGCAGGCATAATTATTTATCTCGCTTGATTCAATTATTTTGCTACGAATTTGTATTTGAATAGCATTGACAAGAAAAAGGCTTCTGTACGCATTCAGTGTGTGTCTCTTTGCACTTATATTCATACAATAAGTATGCCTAAATGTGAAATAATTATGTACTCGAATGTAAAAAGGATCATTTAAAAAAACGCATTTTTCTTGGTCAACTTTTTCGGCTATCTTCTTGAATAGAAATCGGATCTAAACAAAAAAGCTGGGTCAGTATAATTTATCCTTTTTCGAAAGCGTAACTCAAGAACGACAGAATTTAATACCTTCTGTTTTATTTATCCGAAGCATCCGATTTTTCATTCAACTGACGGATACATGAATTGGCGCAGCTAATTTAGAAACTAAGTTCCCAAAGAAGAGCTTTAGAATACGTTAATTCAATTTCGATTCATATAAAAACTTTCAGAAGCCACACTTTAATTTTCAGTCTTGCTTTAGTAACAAAAAATTTAGGTACTTACTAAAAAAGGGGCATCGTAGGATAGCTGCGCTACTCAAAATGGGCGGAGAAATAAGTACCAGTCCTACAAAATTATCTTCAAAAAACTCGAAAAAAAAACATTTCAAAATACCACGTGTTCCCAAGGACGCCCTTTTTGTTGCGTTGGAAATGCGCCGATATCCCTGGGTAAACGAGAGCTTTTTCTTCAACCAGACGGGTCTTCATTTGGGGGTTCTTGGGTTTGTTTTTGAAGTGCTCCCGCCATGCCTTTCAAAAGAGACCCACGTGAATACGAGCAAAGCAACCTGCTTTACGGCTGCCACGTGCTCGGGTAGTTAGGGTTAGCTAGGGGACGGAGCGTCGAGAAATAGACCACCCCCAAAAGAAAGTCCGCCCCAACGTAACGGTGCTTGCTCTGTCTGCAGAACCCCCATCTTCTCCAGGGTGAAGCGTGTGTGTACCTGAAGGCGTTGTGACGTCCTGGGTTCCCCCTCTTCCCCCCACGCAAGTCGATTTGCCCATTTATTTTCTGCATTGATCCACTACTTCCGGGAGATGGTCCAACATTTCGTTGAGGCGCTTGAATTTCCGCAACTAGGGGACTTCCCAAAGATTCTGGCTGAACTGATGACGGAAAAAGCAGTGACAGTAAATAATGTTGTAATGGGCCCACAATAAGACCCACAGATAAATTATTTTATGGGGTTTTCATAGAATGAGGAATCATGACTCGAAAACATTTTTTATTTCATCATTTTATTAATTATCCAAGAAGAATTTTTTCACCACTTTAATGAATATGAGTTGGTCCAACTCTCCGCGAAAAATCAGGCTGAATTCGTAAAAAAAAAAAATTGCACTAAGTTTTTCGGACGAATGTTATAATATTGTTTTATTTTTTAGATTTTAAAACTGAACAATAAAAACAGGGACTATTTAAAATCGAAATTCGGTTTCCAGTAGAAGTCTTCTGGGATTGCATTTAAGAACTTTGACCTCAGTGGCAAAATGAACTCTCACGAAATCTTGAGAATTTTCAGAGTCTTTCTCGGGACTTATTTCGAAGGAAATCGATTCGAATATTGAAAAAACCCTCGCAATTAAACACATCTTTCTTTCCTGTCCTCGAAGCACAGCGAGCATCATTGGTCAGAAAATATTCGAAACGTTCAAGGTAAAGTTCAAAATCAATGTCGCAGCGGAATTCGTTCTGTCTGCCGACGATGAATGCAATAACGCTTGCTCGTTTTTTTTTCTCGCACATTTTACAAATACTTTTCATTCACGAGTATTTTCTCCGCAATTCGTAGAGAGAACTTCCCAAGAGTGGGGACAGCTGATATTAGGTCACACCGTCGCTTTAACGACGCAGGTGCGTTGAGCCCAACGATAAGGCAGGCGCATTAAACTAAGGTGAAGGCGACCTACTCCACCTAGCACTCCTTTAGTTTGATTTCCCCTCATTCTCTGAAGCTCATCAACAACCCAATAGAGTTTTACCCTAGCGTAAAACATACATATTTTTGCAGGAAGTTGCGTAAGTTTTCGGGGCAAAAATGTTTTGCTAATTTCCGCGCGTTTAATTAACTTGAGACGGGAAAATTGCGATGAAAAAGAAAATATTTCTGAAACTGTTATGTTTCTGAATCCTTCAACAAATGAGGAAGGCTCACGATTTTGGTGTAAACACAAGAATAAATTCGAGTTTCTTGCCGGGAATTCCATCAATGAATTTTTGTTTTGGTCCAAAGCTCTATAGAAATTCAATCGGAAAATTTTCAATAATGATTGAAAACAAAGAGTCTCATAAATCACGATTTCACAATAAGAAAACGACAACTGCTTAAAAGAAAAAGGCGAAAAAACTGAATTGCATCCAAATTTAATCTCGTTTTTTGATTACGCTTGTATTATTTAACTATCTGTTGAAAGGACAAATAAGTTTAAATTCTAAATTATAATTACGAATTTAGGCGTTATTTCAGTCCATATGGAATGAGTTGAGCATATATTATGTATTGTAAATGCACGGTAGATCATTGCAGACGAATCCATCAGACGTATGTGTAAATTTTGAATCCGAGAACATTATATTTTTTTTCTCATGACCGGACTTATTCCGAAGTGCCGTGAAGACTTTTTACGACGTCCTTTGGCAGTGCAAAAACAGAGGTGTTCTGCTGCGCAGAAACTTCTTCGATTTATTTCCCCCTGGCCCCTTCATTCAGCAACCCCACCAGGACCTGGCTTTTCTCGTATTTCTGATACCGTTTTCTGCTGCTGGTCAGTGACCCAATAACTTCTTCCGATCCCCAAGAGGAAGACGCATGCCTCCATACTGGGATTTCGTCCCAACGGGACATTTTTTCCTGAAAGAATCCTGCTTCCCTTCTTGGATGATGGTCTCAGGAAAGAGAACATCTTGTAATTCCGGATTGAAACTGAAATCAAGCACGGCTTTTTTGTTTCTGTGTGATGAAAATCATGGAAATCTTGCGTAATTTTTCAGGATGAAACATTTTCTTTCGATTTGTTTTTAGGGAACTAGAACATTTTTTGTCCGAATTTAAATATTGAAAGTAAAAAGGCTACTGAGGACCATTGCTCATTCGAAATCGGGATTTTAAGCGAAATATGCGGAACTTTCATCTCAAATATTCATTTGTTTTTCAAAATACAATTGCATAATTTCAAGTGGCTCTTCCTGAAGTGAATCCTAAAGTTTCAGGAGGCTTTCTTGTCGTGAGCGCATCAAATTTACGTTCTTCCGATAATATTCAAAAAATAATCCAATTTTTGAGTTTATTGTTTAGGTGCATTTGTGTGGATCAGTTTTCACATGAAATTAAACCGGGCTTTTGTAATTCGGGTATGATTGCACTATACGGGATTTTCTGAATTCTTCGCGTCCTTTTGAATGATTTGAAAATAGCCGAAAAAATCGAAATTTTGAAAATGAAAACCTTTCAAAAAGAACCTTAAATTTTTTACCACGCATTAAAAGGCCGTAATAATCTTCCTACTAAAGCTACCTTTTTGTAACCAAATGACTGAAGTACGCGGAATCAGGACACTTTAATTTTGAAAAATAAACATGTTCCATTTCATGTACTCATTAGCTTCGAGATGATTATTCATTGGAACCAATTTTTTCCAGTAGTTGCTGAATTGTCGGAGCCTTTTTTCAAGTTTTTCATATATTTAGGGTAGAATGGAAGGTAAAATTAATGCGTGTAGTGCTCGAAAGAACATCCTGAAAAGTTGCGGAGGCCTTTATCCGCGAAAAAAAAAACAGTTTTGCTCAGCCAAAACCATGCAAACTTTCGTTGATCAAGGAAGTTTAATAGCACATCGACGGGAAAATAGGAGTTCCATCACCTTAAAATCCGTCCCAGAAACTTGTACTATTTCAACGAGACGAACTTTACCCTGCAAGTTCATTCCGTGCTCTTATATACAGAGTCCATGCATGCGACAAGAAATGTTGTTGCTTTGATAGTATGGTGTAGTACAGTACTTCTACTTCTATTTTTTTCTTATTTTTTTAGTTCCTTAATATCCTAGGGTTGCTGCTGATGGGGAGGATTTCTCTGTGAAAAATGAGTCTCACGTGAGAGTTTCTTATTGTTACTGTGGGATGGCAACTTCTGATGGGGCTTTTTTCCTCTCCCTGGTGTGTTTTTGCTGCTGGGCTCAACTTTGCTGATGAGATCGTCTGCACGTGAGATGGACTCATGGATCCGACATATGGGATGTAGTGCGGGGAAACTGAGGACGCAGTCTTTTCTATTTTTTTTTTTTGCGAAATACTGTACTGTACTGTAGAGATGTAGAGGAGTTTGTGTCCTTACTGTATTTTCTTTTCCCTCTTTGGGGATGGAATGTGTGCAGTTGACCCCATTGGCAGGAAAATATCTCTGAATGTAAGAGGGTTTATCATTATTTTTGGCTAGTTTAGGTCGTTGTTCTTTAGAGGGAATTCGTTGAAACAGCTTATGATTTTCCCAGATTCTGCAATCATCTTCAATTCGGACATGCCAGCAATTTTAAAGATTATCGTAAAATTTGCAATGCAGTGCAGCGATTTTTATCTGCATCGTTATTTCCTGCGATGCTCATGATATTTCTCCTCATTTCTCTTGCCATTATTTTGGCAGAAATATTCTGCGAATCTCGTGCTGGAATTTTGCAAATTGAAGCAAATTTTAACTCGATGAAAACCTGCGAATCATCTCATGAAAATACCCTTCTTGAATAAAGAATGAAAATGAGCCAGTTCGGCAGCAGACCATTAGGTTTTCTTTAAAAAAAAATTCAAGTTAATAAAAATACCTGTAGGAAAGTTCGCACCCAAGTATGCATTTAATCAAATAGAAAACTGCGATAGTTTCTATCCGATCTCTTTCTGCATTCAATATTTTTAGTAGCATAAATTCTCATCAATTTTTACAGGCATGTTCAAATTTAAAGATTTTGACGTAATGTTAGGACTGGTCGACGAATAAAAAAAATTCTGGAATAACGTTTTCAAGTGCTTGTTGTCATGTTTGGAATCAGTCAAACACAGGGTTTTATAGTTGCGTGTAACTTTTGAGTCACTTCGAAAAATTTAGAAAGGCGACAAGTTCCTGCTTGAAGCTTCATGATTTTGAAATAATTTTGGAATACATTCCGATAACCATTTTGATCAAACGAGAACGAGACGAAATGAGTCTGTTGGCAGAAGAACTCGCCAATTTTTCCCGCACCATTCCTGATTGCAAGTTTTTCCAATTTGCATTTCATGTTTTTTATGAGCAAACATTGTAATGCTGTATACATGTACGACAATTGAAATAATATGTGATCCAGCTCAGATTTGCTCCACGTCATATCCAACCTATTATGCGTGAAAGAAGAATTTAAATTTTCAAAAAATATGCGATTGAGCTCATATTTGCTCTATGTCATGTCCAATCTATCGATCATGTGTGAAAGGAGAATTTTAATCGGAAAAATGAGCTTTATTAATTTTTCGTTTTATTTTTTCTTCAGATTTCATCTGGAGGACGGATTTGGACTTCGCCATCCCACAACGAGACCCCTTCCCGATCCTCGACTTCCTTCTGCCTGAAAACACCTCCACCCCGGACTCAGCCGATAAATCCGCAAGAATGGAACCCTCGCCGACACTTCTGCGACTCAACGACTTGTGGAACACCCACTGGGGGTCCTTGTCCCCAGAATTCATCAACTTTGGATTCGCCCTCTGCGTCCACGCCATCACGTATTCCTCGGTCTTCTGGAAGGCCAGTCGTGTCTTCAGTCTGGTCATGTCCACTGTGTCAGTGCTGGGATCCGTGTTGCTGTTGCCGGCTCATGCGGGTTTCTCTGTGCTGTACAAGGTCGAGATCCTAGATGGCGCTGTTTTGGAGCGACGAGAACCATTCTTGCTCGGACCAGCTGCCACTGTGGCGCTTTACTCTGCGCTGGTTTTCACAGTGGTCACGTGCCCGACGGTGGTGTATTTGTACGGGTACCAGAAACTCGGGGCGTTCCTGTGCCGGGAAGGCGCCAAGACGCACGTCGTGGCGCCCGTGGCGACCAAGCCCGACTGCAAGTGCGTGTACCTCTGCGCGCTCGTGTATGTTTTCTTCGAGAGCGCCTGGGTGTCGCCTCTGGTCTACGACGCCGTTGTTGTGTACCGAGCCAACCGCAACCTGGCTGTGGCGCTGGCGTCGGCAGCGTGCTCGTTACACTTGCTGCTCTGGGTTCTCGTGTGGATCATTCTAGTGGCTGTGCCGAGATGGACGTTCAGTGTGCGAGTCGTCGTGGCGACAGCGAGGACGGCGTCGGCGAACGCGGTGCGAGTCGTGGCCGAGGTGGAGAATGCGCGGAAGCGAGCGACATCTACCCAGCTCGGCCCACTCGTGGTGATCTCTGGCGGCAAGGCGATTGCGGTCAATGACCCGCAGACCCAGCGGAACGTGCACCGACGACACGTCTCTGACGTCGTAGTCCCGTTCGTACGGTTGCCGTGCCGCAGCTTACCCAGCAGGTGAGTCCTGAACGGTGGTCGTCGTGACGACCGTGTCTTCGTCGTCCTTCTACTATATTGCGTTGCCAGTCCGAGGTACAGTACTTGCTGTCATCGACACCATTTATCTCCCCCCTCCCCATTTTTTTTTTTTACAGATATAGAGTTTATTGGAAAGATGTTGTCTGGTCAAGAGAAGTTTTCCACAATCCTTGGTCCGGTGCAGGTCCGCAGATGTTTTTGTCGGTATTCAGGAAAGTTTCAGCATAATACTTCTTTTCAAAAAGTAGAAACGAAGTCTGTTATCTTTATTTGAAAATTTGGAAAGAAAATGGCAGTTGAAATTTTCTGATGAAAAGTAAAAGATGGCTTTTCTCATCTTAATATTACTTCAGAGAAATTTTCACATGCTGCAATAAATCAGTAAGTCTTGAAATTATTTGCTGTGCGTAATACCGAATTTCTACAAGAGAAGATTCAATCCTCACTTTATATGGAACTCAAGATATTTCTTGAGTTCCATTAATGTTTTTGTTTTTAAGTAGGGCTCGTACAAAAGTTTACTGCTTTTCGAGAAAAAAATTCATACCACGTGACAGGTACTACAGATGTAGTACTCGGGTAAAACACGCGATGCCCATCATTTTATTTTTCGACATTTTTTCGCAAAGATTCAGTAAGGAATGAATCTTCACTTGCAGAAATTCGGTATTATGCACAGCAAATAATTTCAGGACTTACTGAGTAAGACTAATC
>CAJPEX010004228.1:6566-23188 GCA_905338405.1 Notodromas monacha | reverse complement strand
CAAATGTCTTGTAATGCAGTAACTTGTAATTATTACATTAGCTGCAAAGTCTATTTGGCATGCATTCACTCTTTCCTTTGAGTGACAGTTCTTGCACCAAGTGCAGATTTCCTCATGACCCTCTTTTATTTGATGGAACAGTAATGGATATTTCCTTCCTTACTCTGTGACTAATGATCCTCCCTCATAGAGGTTAGACTGACCCACAATGATGAGGTCATGCAAGTCCATACATGTTGATTGTGTTTCCCCTGTTCATTTCTGTATCTGTGTATTGGATGTATTTAAACAGGATCCTTTTCCTGCATCGGGGAATTCGTGTTCTGAACCTTGGCTTGTGTAGACTGGGTAAAGTAACCTCAAAGAATCATTCCAAGTAAAGCTAGCTGGTTAACCTGGAGTTTGTTCTTGGAATGTTCTTGGATTCCCAATAGTCATGGAAACATAATACTTGTATTTGTCTAGTCTTGTATTGTATGTTTGGACATTGTATTTATTGCCTTGTGTGAGTGTTCCTGAAAAGTAATAAAAGTACTTGAAGCCACACAAGTGACTCAGTCCTCAAGTAAAGCTAGCTGGTTAACCTGGAGTTTGTTCTTGGAATGTTCTTGGATTCCCAATTGTCCTGGAAACATAATACTTGTATTTGTCTAGTCTTGTATTGTATGTTTGGACATTGTATTTATTGCATTGTGTGAGTGTTCTGGAAAGGAATAAAAGTACTTGAAGCCACACAAGTGACTCAGTCCTTGGTAATCTGTAGTTAGTAACCCTTGTGTGTAAAACCTTAGATTGCAATAATAAGGACAACAATATTATCTTGTTTCTCAGAAAATATGATACAACAATTTTAAATACACTTCTTTGATTTTTGCTGGTTAATTTAAGCACAGCGGTCTTTTTTCCAAGATCTGTTGACATGGGAGAGTGTTGAGGGGATCCTTCTGTAGGCAGGGTTGCGCGGGGATCTCTTGGGTCAATTTAGACTCATGGATTTTGTATCACGTTTTCATGTGATACTTGCGCTTTTTCTGGGTTGGCTGATCTGTGTAGATTGCTGGGTTGGGATCCTTCTGTCCTTTTTCAGATCTTTTTTTGTTTTGGTGTGAACGCGGAGAGGAGAGGTTGCGGTGCACTTGCTTTCGGGGATGCAATTCAATTTGTTCACTTGGTCGAGTTGTATTGAACACTTCAAAATACACACTTGTCTGTACAATTCTTCAGTTTTTTAAATTTGCAGTTACGTACAACGAAATAGTAAGGGGAACTCACCCCACACCAAAAGAAATTTGTAAAAGGTTGGGTCAAATCAACAAAAAGTTAAAGACTACCAACTGTGCCAATTTGTTGTCCGTAAACTGAGGTATAAATAAATATTCGAGTTGAATCAAAATATTTGTTTCAAATATATTCAATCCACAAATATTCGTACAATCTCACAAACATAAAAATAGAGAGCTTTAAGAGAGTCTTGCTAAAACGTTCTGCAAGTCTCTCTGAGAAACAACCGCGAAGGATTCTAGATTAATTCTGAGGAAATATGTGGGAAGGAAGGTGTATTTATACCTTCCTGGAAACATAGAATATAGAGGCAAAATATTTGCCAAGATTGAGGAACTGCGGGTTCCCTGAACACTCTTGATGAATACAAATATCCGGGTATCTCTGGGTTAACACTCTTGATGAATACAAATATCTGGGTATCTTCAGGTATATATTATAAATTTAAATAACATATATACACTCGTGAGTTTGGCGGAATAGGCTTCTTCTAAATTAGCAGTTTAGAAGAAGGCAGTGCAAGTCGTTTGTCACTGTCGACAAATAGCAAGTTGAAAAGGATAAACGCGCAATAACGACCGTCACGCATTAATGTGGGCCAATGTGAGAGAGGGGGAACCAAAACAAAAGGGGAACAGCTGCAAGGAAACGAATACCTTGTAGAGAAGGATCTCTCTCCATATATGGAGAAAAGAAAATAATTGAAATTTGGTTTCTGGGTTACACTTCTCTTAATTTTATCCAACAAACCTTTCGAGTCCAGAGAGCCAGAACATTGGCCAAGAATTTTGTAAAAAACTGTGAAAAATGTAAACAACTTTATCCTACCAAAATTCCAGATTCATTCTCTCTCTCAGCTGTCAAAAGAGATAATTTCCCTGGGCCTAGAGATACCCTTTTGTCAAATGAGTGACCCGCTTAAAAGGGGGGGGGGAGTTCACCTCGTCCCTACTTATGAACCCTCCATCACCCTGTCCAGTTGAAACCTTAAATTGACACACCTTTGGGCAGAAATGGGCAAACCAAAAGAGGTTGTTGATTAAAAAACCCTGAGATGGGTGAACAAAAAGGCCTTGTGTGAATCCTAGAAACACAAATGCTGAAACTGTTGAAATAAATCAAGAAATCAGTTTGTTCAAATTCCCAAAACCAATTTATTAACACACCCAAGTTTCAATGTTTCCCTCACCAATACATACAAAATTATACAAGATATGACACAAATTTATACAAACACTATGAAACAAGGAGTTAAACAAAATCACCCTTTCCTTTTAAAACCTGACAAGATTCCTGATATGCACAAAATCTAAACCCCCTTCCCCCACAAGCCAAACAAAATCTCCTGCTTTAGAAATAGTAAATTTCCTTTGACGCAATCCTTTGACTCTGACCATTGACCCGATCACCATCCTTGATGAGTTGAGATGTTTGGGATCTGACACCAAGAACTCCACAGAGAAGACCTCCAAGAACATCTTGGCACTTAGAACGTCATCCATTCTGAAACAGGTAGACAATTTTTCATATTTTAGTTTAACTCCCAACAGAGATTCTACCAAAAAAAAAATTACTGTTTAAAAGGATCCCCTCCCGCACCAAAAACTGCAGGGTTAATATGCAAGGGCCCATTGCCTTCACAATTCTTAGGCCCATGATCTGTGCAATAGAAATGCGGCAGGGCCGGAGGGATCCCAGGGCTGGCCTTGCCATCACCCAACCACTGGGGGCATCTTCCAGCACACGCGTAGGCCCCCCAAGTTTTCCCTTGGCACTGCGTCCATTCCAGTCCAAAGCAAATTGCTGCTGCATGCAGCTGGGCGAAGAATAGGTAGGCTCTTGAATGTATATGCCCAAATGATAGGTTTGTCCGTTCCGTCCTGTCGTATGCTGCTAGGTGGCGTACAGGTGTTGGCACTGCCCACCAACCCTTCCCATTGCGGGATCCCTGTGCTTTCCCAATCTTTGTACATAGCCCCATATAAAGGGCCATCTGAAATGCGTGTCCCGCCAAATCCCGGCTCCTTTGATCATAAATTGGGGTCCCCTTGTACCTTAGAGGAATTAGGGGAACTCCCTGAACATCCAAGTCCATCGGCTCCGTAAGATACGTGTTGCAGCCAGGACCCATTGCAGGAGGGGCAGAAGCCCCCAAAGCCAACACTGGCCCATTAAAAACCTTACTTAACTCGTCATAATAGCCATATAAGGCCTGCAGAAAATGCCCAAAGTTTGGGTACCTTGTGGCACCTGGATCTGTTAGATTTTTTAAATCATTGGTTCCCACTCGTACAAAAATATGGGTGAACTTAAAAGATGAATCCAAATTCAGATCTCTGTAAACCCTCATTTTAATAGCCGCAGGGCTAACCACTTGTCCAGAACCCACCAGGGCACTCCAGCCACTCAGTGAGTACTAAAAAGAAAAAAGAAAAGGGGAAACATTTGCTCATCATATTTTGTACACATTTATTTTCTCATCTTCTCTCTTTCCATTCCCTTCTTCCCTTTCTCTCATACCTGAAAAATTTCAATGCCTCTTCCTTCCAATAAATGTTCAAAATCAAACATAGGCCGAGTTGACGCCTTTTCAGGCCTGATGTTGTCGCAAAAAGTCCAATGTCCAGGGGCCAGCCTCCAGGGCATGGTGAACGAAGTCCCTAAAATCAATACAAATGGGCCCTTCCCTTCACTTTTAATCTTTGGGCCAGATAACTTGTGTGCCGGAGTTCCATAATTCATATCTTGAACAACACACCCAGGTACTGGGAGGACATAAAGAGGAAATTTCTCCAATTTATGCGGATCAATCGCCATCCGCCTAAACATGTTTTTCTTGTACATTAACGGATCCGCCGGCTCATAAGAGCTTGCCTTGAAGGGGTGGTATGCATTCCCTGAAAAGAAAGCAAAAAGGGAAGCCCTCAGTATTTATTATAATTGCCTTCAGTCTGATAAAAAACTCACATGGTTTGAGGATTTCAAGGAAATCTTCCTTGGTATTTGCCTTAAAATCACTTGCACTAGATACCCCTGGCAGTGACAAAGGCCGGGCTACAGTCCCTTTAGGAAGGGCAAACCTCTTTTTATCCACCTGTACTGTAGCTACTTGTAACTCCATTGCATTTTTTCCTCCTGACTCACACCCTTCAGTCAAGTCTATCTCTTTGATATTTGTGGAGGTCCTTGGATGTTTCCCTCCTGCCACTTCTGGTCCTTTCAACATGCTTAATAACTCTGTAATTGCGCGTTTGTTATTTGTACGTTCTTTTGAGGCCTCCACTGCCTCCTTCATCCAACATTCTTTTATAGCCTGAGGGCTACCAAAATGAATCTTGGTCGACCCTGTTGACCACGTTTGAAGATTCCTGGCTGGGAAGGCTATGCAAATTAAAAAAGAAACAATTATTAATTATTTCCCAATTACTGGGCCATTTCTGATATTTTTACCTCTCGCAACTGCAGTTACTGCTAATCCTTCAGCCAAATAAAGTTCATTGATACTGCTCAATGCCCCTTGAAACACACTAGCATGCCTCTCCAGTTGATTTGTCAGAGAAGCTTATAGAATTGCATTTTGGTTTTCCTCCCTTTCCTCAAGTACCTCCAAAGTCTCTTGACTTTCCTCCAGTTCTTGTCTTTGCTCCTCTAGCTGTTTCTTTTCTGCCATAATTGACTCAAGATATTTTCGGCATATTGCTGTGATTCCGTCTTCAGACGCTCCAGTTCTACTTTTAACCCATCCCACCCAATCTTTGCATTTGTTTCTGCCTCAAGAAAGGGCAAAAAATCACCCATTTGCTGCAGACCTTCCTCCAATAAAGATTGGAGCTTCTCAGCAATTTTTTCTGCCAATTTTGGCAGCTTTACCACCACCTCTGGTTCTGCCTGACTTTGATCTAGCAACACTTCCCCCGATCCCTTAAGATCCTCTTGATGCTCAACTGAGTAATAAAAAATAAACCAGAGAAAGTTTTTAATTCTTGCGACTCAGTTTCTTCCCAAATATGTATATATATATCTACCTTCAGACACCTCTTCCTCATCCTCCAATTCCTGAAGAAGGATCGGGAGCTGAGAAACCTCCCCCTGGTCCTCCAAAACTTCACTATACGACTCATTTGGTTCTTCCTCCCCAATAAATGGCTCCGTAATTTTATCTGACTCAGACATTGTCTCAAAGAAATTTGCTTTTCTGACTTGCTTAATGGAATGAATTTGTTTCCAACTCAAAATTCTCTAAAAAAACAGAAAGCAGAAATAATAACACACTGCAGAAAAAAAACCATAAAAGGGGGGGGCTCAAAAAACCATTTCTGGTAAGCCCAAGTTGCACTCCCCCAATGCTTATAATCAATCATCAAAGAAAAGAGGAGAAATGAAAAACACCTCCTCCTCTAAGATGATCCGTTCCCAGTGAGCAAGAAGTAGTCCAATTTTGGACTACTCTTCAACAAGCACATGCATTTTTTGTTGTTGAATAATTTTGTTATAATTGGTGACCTAAGATCTGAACACTTTCAAATTAGGGGGTTTAGAAGAATTTTTTTTACCATTGGGAGGCAGTTCTGGAAATTATCCACAAAAATCCCTGTCTATGCTGGAAAAAATTCCAGGGTGCAGGGCTGATGGATAAAACCAGAGCCATATAAATTCTGCTATTTTTCTCTCAGGTCAGGACAAATATTTGAAAAAAATACCCATCAACTCCTTTTTTCTTTGCATCTGGGCTGGTGTTAGAACACCAGGTTACTGTGAAAGAGAGTGGCATGGGAGAAATAAAAAAGTCCTTCAGAATTGAATCCAGAGTGCTTGGAAAATGGATCCAAAGTCCTTCCAAAATACACCCAAATTCCCTTCAAAACACATCCAGATTTCCTCCAAAATTAGTCCAAAGTCCCTCCAAATTGATTCCAAAATTCCTCCAAATTCAATCGAATATCTCTCCTGTTATCTTAGAAATACAGTAACTTACAGAAGACCCCTTTTCACTCCAAAATGATCCCAAGTTCCTCCAAAAGTGCTCCAAAACTCTTCCAAAATTCCTCCAAAATGGATCCAAATCTGATCCAAAATTTTGTCTAAACTTGCAGTCCGCTGCAGTCAGACTTGGACAAAAACCCTTGGACTCCTTTTGGAAGGGTTTTGGATCAGAATTGGATCCATTCTGGAGGAATTATGGATGCATCCAGACAACTTCTTGCTCACTGGGTTCCATGGATGATGTCTTCTGTGGGGCAAGAAGCCTCCACAAAGATAAAACAAATTAGGTGAGCACAAATAGGCTGAATATAAATGAATCAAACAACAATCCGCCGGGTAACACGGCAGGGGAGAATTTGGTAATTCTCCCAAAGATCAAAAGAGGTTAAAATATATTTCGAATTTGCAAAACACAACACTAGGAAGACAACCGTTCGCCGCGAGACAATGTGAGGAACTGTAATGTATATTGATAGAAAATGGCTGACGTTGGAATTCTGCTCAGGGAATTTCCAACGTGGAATTCCAACTTGGATTTTTTATTAATTTATGAATTTGCCGCAGAATCGGACCGGAATTACAACTCCTGCCATCTATCCCTTACATCTTCCGTAGATTCCGGAATTTGGCAAAGCTCAGGGATGCTGTGAAGGGAGAACTTATAGGTCCTTGTGTATTGAATGATTTTTTAATATTAGCATTGTATGTGTTGTTTTGTTTGACCTCTTGATTTTTTTATTCAGACAGAGTTGTGTGTTGATTGGGCTGAAGTGTGATCGCGGCAGGTCTGTGTTTGTCACTTGAACTTGTTCAGTTTTTGAACATATCCATCTGTTTCTGGAGTGCCACTACCTCCTGTTTTCACCCGGGAGGTTCACTTGCTGTCTGCCAGAGATCAGGGGTCCTTACCAAGGTAACATCAAGTGACCCTTATTGTTTGTGGGAGCTTGTCTTCAATTCACAATTTTTTCCTTAGTTCAGGTATGTCCAGCAGAAAACCATCAATATTGAGGAGCCCTGTCTCAGGTGGTTGCTATGCAAGAGGAACTAGGCCATTCCACGAAATATCTGGAAAGGTGGTAAAGGCACTGAGAGCAATTGAAGAGGATCCGCTGGGAGAAAAAAATGAAGACCATATAAAAACTCTTGAGGACTGGATGACAAAAGGAATGGTACGGGAGGAATACTCCAGGAACCCAGCTGGGGAACCAAGTGACACCGACGATGATAAATGCAGCTGGTTGAAAGCAAAAGAGGCGGCATGCACAATGCTGAAAAAGTTGAAGGCACCTGTCCAAGGCAACTCCAGCACACCAGTTGTTGAGCATGTATGTCACATAAAGTAATATACTCTGAGTAATTCCTAGTAGTAGGAAATATTCCCCCTCCTTAACATTGCAGTGCCAGGAACATCCTGGCACTGCTGCATCCTCAAGGATATATTTTTTTGTCATAATTCCGGAAGTGAAACCTATTGAAGTTTCAATATAATTAGTGTGTTAACAGCTATTCTTCATATTACCCCATTAACTGTCAAACTGCTTACACACCAATTTTTGCATCAGGTCACTTAATTTACATTTATATAGGCTGGGGACATTTTTTTCAAATTTCAAATTCAGAATTTTGTCATATAATTGAATTTTAAACCTGATCCCAAAATGGGGCTCACAGCAGGTACCATATCCTTTTCACTAGTAATATGTCTTTTTACATATAATTTTTTTGGCTCGATTGTATCATTGTCAGGTAACTCTGTACATGTGAGTGCAAACATAACCTCTGATTCAGTTTAGATAATGGAATGCCACTAGGAATGAAATTACATTTTTCCACTAGTTTCCTAAAATTTCTGAAAGTTTTTTTTTTTTTTTAAGCTAGAAAACTCAATGATCACCATTCAGCTTAAAGGCCATGCAATTTGTCAACATTTTCCATTTGCTGGATAAAGTTTATAAGCTTAGTGGCATGTTAAAAAATTTTTCACAAAAATTTTCTTTATTACAACTAGAGAAAACATTTGAACTAATTGATTTTAAATGGAACAAGATTGTTTCATATGTTTTTATGATAACTTTTGCGTGCTCAAACCAGCAGATAGGTTCATTCAACATAAGAAATATTCAGAAAACATATTGCTGTGGATTTAAAAATGGACATAAATTTTAAAGGAAATGATGAATAATGCATGATATTTTTGCAGCAGGAATCCAATCTGCAGAACATGCAACTCCTGTTGGCCAGTTTGGAAAGGAATGCATCCAAAAAGAAGAAGCGCATGGACCAGTTGGAAGGTGAAGTACACAACCTGAGGCACAAAAAACTGCTCCCATCAGCAAAAACTCCCAAGACAGAGCAGCTGCAGCATGAACTGGAATGCATTGACGAGCAGTTAGCAGTGGTGTTGCAGAGTGTTCATGAGCTGAAAAGCCAAGTCCAGCAAAGAACAGCCTGCCTTCAGGAAGAGCGTATCCTGCGAATAAGGTTAGCATAAGCCAGATGCTCTTGTATCTCAATGATCCCATGCATGACTATTGGAAGTGAGCCTATCAGTAGCCAGAACATCCATCCCAAATTCTTTCCTGGAGACAGCCCAATTGAAAACAATTCCATCCAAAGCTACCATTCATGCTCTTCTGGATACGGGAGCTGAAATCTTGATGATTACGGAAGAATGTGTCCATTGCCTGGGGCTAAAAATTGAGAAATTTAACATCAATTACACTATCTTGGGTATGGATTGGGACCAATCTGGGTTACAGTCAAAGGCTCTTGCCACCCTCACCCTTGGAAATAGATTTAACCAAGAAAAGAACTTCTTCAGGTACTTCATTTATCAACCATAGGATGGTGATGGGCCTCCATCTATCCAAAAGCAAAGTTGAGATTGTTTGCACACAGATGCATTCCAGTTTGACTATAGGTCACCAAACTGCACCTGGCTTGAGAAAGTTGTTATCCAGTTGTCGAATAAAATATTCACCAGGTTCCCCTGAAACAACAATATGAATATATATATATATCTAGATACTGTATATATATATATATTTTATTATTTACTTGACAAATAGAGAGATAGTTCCTTCAATCATAATTAGATGCTGGAAATGTAGGAAGAAACACCCCCAGCACCATGTTTATCACGCAAAAATTTCTGCTGGAAGACAAAAATTTACATCAGACTTTTTCTTGACTACCTGTGTTGCTCAGTTCAGGTTTTTTATTTTACTTCAATGCTCTTGGGCACACAAAATTGTAAAAATATCCTTATACTTTGACACACAAGGTTAAGACATTAACTGCCGAATTTCCTACATGCCCATTTTTGTGCCATTTCACTTCATTTACATGTAGATAGGCTGGGGACATTTTTTTCGAATTTTTAAATTCAAAATTTTGTCAAATATTCAAATTTTAAGTTTGATCCCCAAATGGGGCTCACGGCAGGTCCCATCTCCTTTTTCAACAATGATAAAAATCTTTCAAAAATTGGAAAAAAATTGTTTTTATTTATTTTTGCTAAATTGTATTATGTTATGCTAAAGGTGAGTGAATACATATCTTCTGATTCATTTGAGATGCTAGGATGCCATTAGAAATGAAATTCATAAATGTTTTTTTATGATTTTACAAATATTTCTAAATTTTTTTTTTTGTAAAAGCTATAAAATTAGTTGAACAGCATCCAGGCTGTACACCAAGTAATTTGCTAACATTTTTCAACTGTTAGATGAACTTCAAAAGCTTAGGGGTGTCTTCAAAAAATTTTATCACAAAAATTATATTTACTACAAATACAAAAAAATTGAAAAAATAATTTAAAATCAAAAAAATTTTGTTTAACATGTTTTTATCATCACTTTTGTGTTTTCAACCCAGCAGTTAGGTTTATTTAAAATATGGAGCTTTTTGGACACATTTTCAAGAAAATTCCAAATTTTTTTTTTTACACCCCAACAGCCATGAGCCCCATTTCGGGATCAAGGTTCTTGAACTTGTTGTGATTGATAAAAATGTCAGAAAATAAAATAAAATATGCCAAAGCATTGACAAATACCCAGGCTACAGGGATATAAAAAATTTTGAATTTATCTGCACTAAAAAGTACTTTTCTTGCATTCCAAAAGTCATGTTTTACCTTTCCACCAGAATTTGAAAATTGGCTTCAGAAAACATACTGCTGTAAATTGAAAAATGAATGAAAAGAGGCAAATGAGGTCTTGAATTGTAGACAGCTTCATTGCGCAGCCTCCAAATATTTTGTCATATTTTTTGTTATGTTGGTATTTTTTTTTGTGGTCAAAAACCGCGTAGGTCCCAAATGGGATTCATGGCAGGTAATGGGTTGAAAGAATGAAATCTCAACAAATTTATGGAATCAGTCACTTATTCAAGGTGTTGCTTCAATCAAAAAATAAAAAATTCAACTATAGTACTTCAAGCAATTGGTCTGATTGAAATGTGTACACTGATGTGATTTGTGATGGCTAAACAAATTTTTGAGGGAGGAAATATTGAATACCTCAACTCCAGCTATAGAGAAAGACAATACCACATTTAAAATGTCCAAAATCTCCTGTTTCAGAATTCCTGTTTTTGTTTTCAATGAAGCATCAGCACCACCAGTTTTTTAGATGTTTTTTTCTGGTCAACCATTGAAAATTACCGGTTTATGGGTGTTTGTGAAGGAAGTGTTATTTATGGGTAAAATAGCTCCCAACTGCTTGTTTTTTCCTTTGAAGGTAAATATAAAGAGGATCTAAAAACGTATCTGTTTGGACCCCTGTTTAGATGTTTCATTGCCAAAAATAGCAGTTTCTCTGAACTCTTCTCTACCAAATCAAACTCCTATGCAAATCAGAACTTTTCCATTCAAACAAGAAAGGGAAACTTAATCTGGGTATCTATCATATGTTTCACAGGCACCACAATGAGGTTCAGGATTTGAAGGGCAAAATAAGGGTTTTTTGCCGAGTGAAACCCCTGCAGCCCACAGGGAGTGATCAACAGGCAGTTGTCACCTGCAGGGATTTTCAAATCCTCTCCTTGCCATCATCGAATGACGGAAGGTCACGTGAATTCATATTTGATCGGGTTTTTGGGCCAAATGATGGCCAGGATGCAGTCTTCTCCGAGGTACAAGGTCTCATTCAATCTGCTGTGGATGGCTACAATGTCTGCATTTTTGCCTATGGACAAACAGGGTCTGGGAAGACTCACACAATGCTTGGGGATGACGCAAATCCAGGCATTGCCCCACGTGCTTTTGAGGAGCTTTTCAGGTATTTATATACTGATCAAATTAACTTATATGCATGAGATTTGTATGCACAGAAAGCTACTTTTCTTGGTTTCTGTAAATTTCATACACCTGTTCTTCAATATTTCATTTAAAAAAATCATATTCTTTCAGCTGTCAAGTGAGGTAGAGCTGTAGAGGTAACTTCATTGCTCCTGAAAGTCCCAAGTTTTGTAAGAAAGTATGCATAAAAAAAATGTGACATTCCTGTGCTTCTTCAATTTTGAACTCCAAAAAGAATTGTTTACAATATAAAGTGCATATCATTTTCTTTGAGCTGTTATATTATGTAGAGATAAACTTATTGGTTCTGCAAAGTCCATGTTTTTTGCAATTGCACATGGAAAAACTTGACGTTCCTGGAGAGTCAATGTGATTTATACCACTCCAAATACAAAATAAGAATGCCTGTGTCCTTGTTCAATTTCAAACTCTGCCAAACAATTTTCACAGCCAAAAACGGAAAGAAAATGCAGGCACATTTCTCTCACAATTGCATGAAAAATCATGTAAATTTATTATTTGAATTTGTTTGGATTCTTTGCCTTTGAAAAATCAAATTAATTAATTTTCATTTCTTCACTAAATCAAGCAATATGAGAACCTCTTTTCTCTGAATACAGGTTGATAAGATCAAGCACGGACCACTCGCATTGCTCCGTGTCAGCTGTGATGCTCGAGTTGTACCAGGACCAATTGTTCGACCTTCTAAGACCATCAGTGCAGGGTAAGATTATTCATATTTATTTTTTTTAGGTAGGAATAAATCCCATGTCATCACATTTTTTGAAGCAACAAATAAGTCTGCATTTTATGTTTGGTGTTAAAACCAAAAGAAAGCTTGAGAAATATTCAGAAGATTTCCACATTGAAATTTGAACTGAGACAACAGAAAATAAATCAGAATGAGCTAAGCTAAAAAGTTTGAATTCTTGTTTCCATTTTTCTTCCCAATTTTTCATCTTTTGAATTTACCGAAAAAGTAATTATGCATGGAAATACACATTTTCAACTGCATTGAAAGCATCATGAAGTTATCCACATTTCCCATTTTTCAAACCTGAAAAATATTTTAAATTGACAACGGTGAAAAGGAGCATGAAAAACCTTTTCTAAATCCATCCTTACAAATTTTTTTTCTTCAAATCTGAAAATTGATGCAAAATTTCCGTCTTCACCAAACTTCAAATTTTCAAAGGGATTAGAGGAGAAGATATTTTTTGAATTTGCATTTTTGATTGAAATTGATTTTCTTTTCAATAAATGGAAAAGTGTCAGTATCTCCATACATGGTCTGGATGGTGGGATAGATATTCTCCAGTTTCAAGTGTCCATAAGTCAAATTGTCCATATCTTGTGGTTCAATTGTTCTTTTACAATTATATTTTTTGTTTTGAATGCAGGGTCAGACGCATCTGTGCCACCGCTCAAAATTAAACAAGATGCTGGAGGACGTGTGCATGTTGCAGGGGCCTGTGTCCAACAAGTGGCAAACGCAACGGAATTGTGCCAGCTTTTCCACAAAGGTGCCAAGGGGAGACACCGTTGTTCCACATTGATGAATGTAGACAGCTCCAGATCCCACCTTGTGTTGAGTCTGCTGATTGAAGCCCATTCAAGGTTGTCTGGGGCTATCCTCTGTGGCAAGGTAATCCCCTAAAGAACCCACCGTAATAAACGCTGCATTTGGAAACAGTCCTCCATAAATAGGAGCATGTGCTGGTGAATGCTTAATTTCTTTTAGAACCAAGAAATGTAGCCCTGAATGTCTTGAGAGTGCTTTTGCATTTTATTTAACCTTTACAGTTTAGCATATCATGATATCCAATAACCAAGCTCCAAAAGACATGAGCAAAAAGTTAAATTTATATTCTTTGGTTTTTTGGCAGTTTTGCTGAGAACTAATCATTGCTGACAATATGATTCGATACGACCATTGTGATTGCTGGCAATTTTAATATTTGAAATGGGAAATGGTTCAGGTAATATTCACTTCGGAAATTAGCTGAAGAAATGCTGATCCTTCTTGACAGTTCGAAACATTCCAACTTTCATCAGATTGATTTTGTATTTAATGAGCAGAAAAAAGTTGTTTTGGCATATCATTATTACAAGTGAGAAATCCAAGGTGCATGGTGGAAATGAGGAAGCAACAGATGGGTTTGTTTGTAACCCAGAAAGCAAATTGCAATTATTTTCTTTTCTACTTATTTGGAAGGACATCAGGTTATTTCTGTGCATGGTGCAACCAAGGACCTCAGCTTTATACGATTACCCATGCTAAAATCCTTTGCAAATGTGCTGCTTCAGACACAATTATAATGTCCTTACTGCATATTAAATTGATCCAGACAAAAAAAAAATATTGCATTTGATGTTTTGCAGTTGAGCCTGATTGACCTGGCTGGCAGTGAGAGAGTGAAAAAAAGTGGCGCAATTTCCTCTGACAAGCAGCTCAAGGAAGCAGCATCTATCAACAGCAGCCTGATGCAGCTTCGTGCAGTGATTGCAGCTCTTGTTGCTAAGGAATCGCATATTCCATACAGGAATAACAAGCTCACCAGCCTCATGAAGGACTGTCTTGGGGGGCAGGCTAAAGCACTCCTGATAATCAATGTGTCTGCAGCTGCCTGCAACCTGAATGAGACCATCTGCTCTCTCAAGTATGTAAACACTGAACAGTCAAACCAAACAAGTAGAGCAGTCAAGTAGATTTTGAAGCAGCATACAATTGGAGTGGAATTGGGTGGTACTGTAGCAGAAGTTGACATATCTAAGACTGTTAAATGTGTTTTGAGTCATTGAAACAAATTTATGGAATTTTGAATGAGCAGTTTTTGAATGAGAATGTGCATTCATTTTTTCAATGTAAAACCCTGAATGAGAAGGCTTGCATTGGTAAACAACAAAATGTTCAATATTTTGGTGAATAAGGTTGTCAGAATTGTCAGGCCTGTGACCTTCATTGTCTCGGAAGTCCACAGCGGTTTCTAAGAATTTTCTTGAACTTATGCTTCTTTTTTTTTCTGAAGGTATGGAACTGAGGTCAAGAAAGTCAAAAAAGCTCCTCTACAACATCAGCTCAATGGGCCAAGCAGAGGGTCAGCAAAATGAATGTCAGCATTTTTTCCTTTGCTTCCAAGGATTCTTTTCTTTTGTTCAAGTTGCAAGTGTGAAATCAAAAAGGATGAATTCTCTTTCAAATCTCCTAGTTTTTTCATAATTCCAGTATTGTCACTCAATTTTGCAACCATTGAAGGGGGGGGGGAAAGCATAGAGCAAGCAGTATCACAACTTGTGGCCATGAGGAATTAAAAAAAACACCATCACCCTTCAAAAATGCATGTCATCAGGGAGATATTTCAAAGGCCAATGAGCTGCTGTGGTTGATGCTGGAGATGCTGCTCTGCTCCAGTTCTCTCTGTTTCTTCAGATTTGCAAAAATGCCTTCTGATAAATATGAAGATAATTGAAACTATCCCTAAAAATTCGTCTAGGAAATCATTTCTTTTCTATTTCAAAAATTTTCTTTTGTATGAAAATTGGTTACAGCCTAAAGGGGCACTACGAGATTTTATTCGTAATATTTTCAAACAGAAAGCAATAATGATCAACACGTGTAGCAATTACATTATAAAAGTGGACAGTAGGCTGTAAAATTGTTCAACTTGAACCCAATGAAACATGTGCATAGTTGTCATTTTTTTTTAAACAACATAATCAGGATTGAACTTCATGATAAGAAATCATTTTTGAAACTCCACATGTGAATGGTTGACATCAGCAAATGCATTATTTCTTTGTTTGAACCAAAAAAGAAAATAAAATTTACAGAATAAGCAACTAAAGCTTCAACTATCCAGTCACACACTTGACTTCGTGTTGGCCAAATTTTTAATGAATAAATCAATGCTAAAATCACGCGGCATTTGTAATATTAACTTTTAAAACATGCCTCGTTGTTGAAATGACGCCCAATCAATCAGTCCATTGTTATAATTTGAACAAATGCTGTAAATTCACGCGATGAACCTGAAAGCTGTTTTGGCAACAAAAATCAACACTTGAAATGAGGCCCATTAAATCATCCCCTTGTTTAATTTCCAAGAAATTCTGTAAATTAACCCAATGAAGATGATAAGGAAGCGTTTTCAGAAACATTATACATATCCGGTTTGAACTTGCACTGGGCTATAAAACCAAAATCAGTCTGCCTGACAAAATATGATGCAATCATTTTTCAAAACGTGTCTCTCTGATGGTTGCTGACCACAACAAATAAGTTGTCACAGAATGTTTGAATCTTATGACAAAAGAAACGGATGTTGTGTTTTGTAGAAGACATTTTATGAAGGGCAAATGAAACACATCACTCAGCAGGGTAGCCTGCCTGTCCCCAATTACAAGGGACTGAAGTTTAAATTGAAATGTATTTCATAGTTTTTAACTAATATAGGTGAGATCACAAAACAATATATCACATCTCAAGAAATTGTTACGAATGGTATTTTTTATCATTCAAAGGTTTCACTTGTGTGAACCTGTTAAAATCCGATTGTGGTGACTTGTCACCAGCATCTTTTGTAGTGCACCTTTTCATTGATGCAGCTCATGCCTTTTTGTTTACATTAACTCTTTTGCTGATCGCAACTCTGTTTCCCGGATGCTTGCCTCTGATACAAACCAGAGCCAAGCATTCCAGTACTGTTTCTCGAGACTACAATGTATGCCCCCATGTTACCTGATGCTGCCTTCCAGCAGCCCCCTCTCAGCAACAGAGTTTCCATTAAATACTAGACTGGTGTTGCACAAAGTTCCTGGCTAGACTTGTGACCCCTTTATGTCATTGACTCTAATAACCACATGGCTGAACCAGCCTCCAAAACCAGCAATATAAAAACCCCTGCAAATCTCTCCCAAAGTTAGTTGATCACAGATCCTCTTCAGGAGTCAGAGATTCGTTTAGGCTTCCCTCCAGACGCATTGTCTTGGTTTTGTCAGAGTTGTCTTTGTGCTTGAATAAAAGCAATTATTGGGTGAAAAGCCTGTCTATTTTCTC